>JAIPRL010002966.1:0-52184 GCA_025469235.1 Pemphigus obesinymphae | reverse complement strand
CTCGATTTTACAAAATCGTATTTTTCGTAATTTTTTGGTAGTTTTTGCTTACGCATTAAAAAACTATTATGAAAATCGAAAAATGACCTCTTAAAAGTACCAATTAGATGCAATTTGCTACCGGAAATCGCGTATGAGTGTAAAGATCGGAGCACTCCTTCTGGTAGAAAAAGTGTTTACAGAAAAAAAAAAACATCATTGTAAAACCATAAGCTTCCTTGCTACGCTCAGAATCTAAAAAAATAATAGATACTATTAATTATAATGACTGTTGTATTATCTGAAAATCAGTTATATCGACCGACACAAAAATTATCGTTTTGTATTCACTCGTCTTTTAACTTGACTGGATATGGTTAATGAAAAAAAAAAACCGAAAAATAAATATCGAATTTATAAAGTTTCAAAAAAAATTTTTCTATTGACTTAACTCGACCGAGTTAAAAAAAAAAAAAAACAACAAAAACCGTTAATTCTGGCCATAGCATTGATTTTTATAGACTCTGGAAAATATTATATGTCCCCGCTCGCCCGTCGTTGTACGGTTTCCCGAAAGAAACGCATCCTGTAGTATCCCCCCCCCCCCCGCGGTATAGTCACGTGAAACGAGCACAGTTTTTTCACCACCACCTCGTCTGCGCTTCACGTTCGCGGATAATCTCTCGCCGAAAACATCGTCCGTCTCCCCGACCCGAGTTTTTCACGTTGGGTACACCTATGCGCACCCTCCCCGCTCAACAATAAACCACCTCCGTCCATATGTTATTTATTATACACGGTATACAAGCGGTATATACGCGGTATATAAACCGTTGTTTTTGCGTGCGGGCCAATGGGCGACGACGGGCGTAGTGCGTTATCCGAACAAGGGGCAGGCAATCCATCATCGGCCCGACAAAAACAGAGAGAGAGAGCGAGAGCGCGGTCGTTCGGTGGCGTAGTGCGACACGTAATCCCCGTTAGCTGTCGTACCGTGTGTACAGTGGCTGCGTTCGGTAGCGTCATTGTCACGGCGTGGTATCGGCGTAGTATCGGCGGTATCCGCGGTATATACCTACTAGAGATTACTGAGACGGGGGGGGGGAGGGAGGACGTGCACGAGGCTGGATCCATTGTCGTTCCGAGGACACGGGATCTATCCTTCATATTTTCATCCTCGGACTACCGCCGGCCTGTCAAACCGCGACTCCCGGCTATATCACATACGTACAATACACGTTAGACGTATTACGCACTATGTACATACACATATATGGATGTTTCGCCCGGCGGTTTTGTATTTTATTTCGATTTTCCGTCGCCCAACCGAATATTATATATATATATGCGATTTGCAAAAAAAAAAAAATTTATACAGATTAGTCTATACAGAATGATATATACGTCCCATAAAACGTCTGTCGTTTTACTAAATAAAATAATGGTCGGTTTTTTCAGTTCGGTTTATTCTACTGACAAATTAAATGTTGGTGAATGTCTCTTGGTCACTCCTCGAAAAACTATACGCAGATATACACCTACAACCATATATATATATATATTGAATTCGCTGTTAGTGAGATGTTATTTCTTCAGACTTAAATCCGTGCCCGGGTCCAGATGATATTCCTAATATTTTGTAACGGTCATGTATCTTTTCGTTATTTAATCGCTCATTAATTGTTGGGGCACTCTTACCTCCCAGTGGAAAACCAGTTTTATTACGCACATTTATTATTAGTCTGGCAACAAAAGTTTGATAGCAAATTACAGACCGATAGCAAAACAATCTCAACTTTGCCAAAAATTGGTAGATAAATCAGTGACAAAGACATTAACATTTTCATTCAAAACCACTTTGGATAACAACCATAACATGGATTTGGAAATGGACGATCAGTGGAAACTAATCTTGTTTGTTTTTATAATTTCTCGGTAAATACTATGGAATCCGCGGTATTCAGACCGACGTTATTTATACAGTTTTCAGCCAGGCCTTCGATTTGGTAAACCCCACTTAGTGCTGATTGCAAAATTAAAGACGTACAGCATAACTGATCAATTGTTAACTTGGACCAGTTCTTACTTAATAAATAGATTTCAACAGGTGAAAATTAATGGTTTTCCATCAAATAAAATACCAGTACCATCGGGTGTCGCCCAAGGGGGGCATTTATCACCACTATTGTTTGTATTATTTATTCTGCACATAGGTACTTCTTGTAAATACTGTAAGTACCAACTGTATGCCGATGATTGCAAGATTTACGCAAATGTTGCAACAATTGATGACCATTATAAAATTCAAGATGACCCAAACAGATTTTGTCATTGGTACCTTTCAAATGGGTTATAAAGCTAAACACCACTAAGGGTTTCAAAATGTCGTTTTCCCGTTCAAGAACGAAATGAATTAATGATTATCGTCTCTTTGACAATCACATTGAAGAAATTAGTACCGTTAAAGATCTTGGAGTAGTATTTAAAACTAATTTGTCATTCCAGCCTCACATGTCCATCATATCTGTGTGAAGTCCCTAAGATCTCTTGGGTTCTTAATTAGGAATACCAAAGAATTTAGGAACGAATAGTGTCTAAACACATTGTACATATCTTTAGTTAGACCCACGTTGGAATATTGTTCAATTATTTGGAACCCCTCACAAGTTGGACTGATGGAATCGCTGGAGCGTGTACAAAGAAGATTTTTACGTTTAATCGCATATAAGAGACGTATGCATTCCAATGTTCATCCATCTGAGTCAATATCCCATAATTCTGTACAGGCTTCCCTTAACTTAGATTCCCTTGTTAATAGATGAAAATATACAGACATCTACTTTCTATCTAAATCAGTGAATGGTGTTATATCTTGTTCAGAACTATTACAGTTTATAAACTTCCATGTTCCTAAATTTCATTCACGTTCTTGTGCCACATTTGAAATCCCTTTTCATCGAACATCTTACGGCATCAATAACCCTATTGATCGAATAGCCAGTGAGTGCAATAAATTGAAAAATTTTGATTTGTTTATTATGAATGATTTATATTCCTTAAAGCACTGTTTTCAGCAGCCTAATGTAAATCACTAAATTTATATCTTTATATTTTGTAAATTATTTTAATATTATGTACCTACTTAATCTGTACTACTATTGTACTTGTATCTTTATTCTAACAATGTTATTATTATATATTTATTGTCACTGTACTTGAGCCCACCTAGGCGTTTATACTAAATAAATAAATTTGTTGATTTACCAGTAAAATAACAAAATGTATTAATAGATTTGACGATATCTCTTATCAACGTCTTGGATAAAATTGTCCGACCGAATACAAACTTATTCTAATCGACAGATATCTCGTTAATTCAATTTCATAAATATCTTGTTCAAAAATCCAATTTATCAGGAACGCAAAAAAGCTGTCGGTCTTCTATTATTGACTAATTTTAGCAATAGATTGTGTCGGAATTCAATATTCGAACAGTAAGAAATTACATTAAAAAAGTTTTGTCGATATTGTTCTATCCACGAGGATAATAAATAATAATACACACGACGGGATGTATTGTCATTCCGGTGACAGGATCTATTCTTCATATTTTCATCCTTGGACTACCGCGTGTCTGTCTAACCGACTCCTATAGACTACAATACACAATATACGTTGTACATAACACTATATATAAATGGATGTTTCGCCAGTGGTTTTGTATTTATTTAAATTTTTTTCGTGTCCGGACATTATACTCTAAACCGAATATATCTGTGATTTCAATAAAAAAATAATAATAAAAAATTAGATTAATTTAATAATACGTCCCATAAAACGTTTGTCGATTTAGAAATAAAATATTTGTTAATTTACCAGTAAAAAAACAAAACGTATTAATAGATTTGACAATATCTCTTATCAACGTCTTGGGTAAAATTATCCAACTGAATACAAATTTATTCGAATCGACAAATATCTCGTTAATTCAATTTCATAAATATTTTGTGTTCATTTTTTTATTTCTTCTTCGCACAACAAATGTCCATTTGATAATCAAAATAGTCAATTTTAACAGAATATTTTTTCCATTTAATAACATATTTTATTTTTCATTAATTTTACAAATTACTTTTATTAAATTATAACTTATATATTTTGTGAAATTTACTAAATTAATTTGTTCTTGTAAATACATTTTTTTTTTATTAATTTAACAATATATGCATTAAAATAATAACAATTTTATTATTTCAACAAATATTAATTTATTAACATTTGATTATTGCATATTGTTATTTCTACCAATGATATTTGGTTCAGTGTACGCATACATTCCCTTTCCTCGCCGTGTTAATCGTAATAGACGCCAAGGAAATTCGGCAAGGAAACTTTACGTCGATAACGTCCGTCACGCACGATAATCGTACTATTGAAGGGTTTAAAACAAAAACAGCACTTGTTCAAAAATCCAATTTCTCAGGAACGCAAAAAAGCTGTCTCTCTTCTATTATTAACTAATTTTAGCAATAGATTGTGTTGGAATTCAATATTCAAACAGTAAGAAATTACATAATAAAAAGTTTTGTTGATATTGTTCTATCTACGAGGATAATATGATCCTCAAAAATTGGTTAGGTCTGGACAAGTGCTGTTTACTAAAGGAAACTGAATGGTGAGGATTTGGATCATAGGAAAAAAAATTATTATGCTGTTTTAAAAAACTTTTATTTTATAATATTTTAAAAACTATCATGCTGTTCGAAATATGAAACACAACAACAATGACGCTACATAAACGTGTCCGGACAAATATCTTTTTTTTTTTTGGAAAATTTTCTGGACTATTGTTGTTTTTGTAGAACCATCGTGTATTTCCACATGTTTTAAAGGCGACATGTGTCATTCAGCAGTGAAGCGATTTCATAGCGTTGTGACCATTGAACATTACAAAAATATATTGCTAACTCATTTTTAGATTTTCGGACGAGTGCTGTTTTTGTTTTCAACCCCTCAATTATACAATTGAACAATTTTCACCTGACACCGTTAATGTACACACGATAAGTATTATCCTGCCGGTATAAATGCGTAAGAATGTATATAATTACGCGTGACAAGGGACAATAATTTGTTTCTGTTAATTGTATACTAATAAGTATCATAATATAAATTGTCATTTATTTATTTAGCTCTTGAAACATGTTCGTACGAGGGCCCAAAACCTAATATTCAGTAAAAACAACAGCCAAAATGTATTCAGAATCTTTATAATAAATAAAAAATGTATAGTATTTTGGCTACAATTTCCATATATCCAAAATATTTCTTTGTACCAATATATTATTATTGAAACCATTTTATATGGGGACTCCTAATATTTCTATAATACATTTTGGAATATTATGTTTTATGGTACATTATGCGAAAGATAGTATAAAAAAAAAAACTGCAAAATATATGAAATATACGTTGGGTATGACCGCAGCCGCCACGATTTAGCATTGTACAACGACAGATAGAGTGGGTTTGCGTCAAAAATATCGAAAAAAACTTTTCATCGAATCTTCGAAATGAACCCGTGGAACATCTTCCGTACGACATATATATGATTCCATACATTATTCCGTTTCTAGAGTTTTAGCTGACTTTTACAAATACATTTAACCCAAAGGTAAACTCAACTTTCTTTCGAATGACTGGACTAAATAATAATAGGCACTTGACAATAAATGTCAACTCTAAAATAACTATATTTAATATTTATTATGGTAAACAAAATACAATTTATTGTAAAAATGATCAATATAATGAACACATTTTTTTAAATGAAGTTTAAAAATTTAGAATTAAAAATTAATGAATTTTAATTTTCTAAAACGTGTATGTAATTGAAGAAATAAAAATAATGTTATTACAATTTTAATAGTTCCTGGATATATTATTAGTTACCTACTTAATAATAGTTGAGTAACAACATTTTCAAATAAAATAAAAATGTTATAGGCTATCAAAGGAAAATACTCGACTCATAAACCCTTAATACGACTGTATTTTATGAAAATTTTATAGAACATAGAAATTCGTAATTTTATTATTCGTTATAAAATCAATACCTACCTAAATATTATAGTAAAAAATTTATATTTTTCTAAATAAAAACCAAGTTCGAAAACTCACTCTCAGAGCATTTCCTAGTTCCTAAACGTATATTATTAAACAATAAAATATATAGTTCCATAAACAATATTTTGAATCTAATCTATATACGAGTATGTATATACACCTATGTATAGACACCTAAAACTAACAAAATTAATACAAATTGTAAATATTGATATTGGTAATTATTACAGCAACAAATTATTAAAGGAAGACGAATATATAATATACGCCCAATATAAAACGAATATTATCTATCTCCCTTGTAACAGAATCAACAAACTGCTGGACTAGCACAACGAGGATATAAGGAGTCTAAACAAAAGTTTAGAATCTTAAAACTTGAATAAAAACGGATTTTTACAACACAAATATGAGTATAATAATTAGGCCATACCATTTTTTTTGTGTGTAAATTAAATCTCCACTATATTTTTAGATATTGAGATATTTTTGAGTAAAAGTGCATCTTTAACAATTTAATAAACAATACTTTATCTAAATTTTAACGTC
Source organism: Pemphigus obesinymphae (assembly GCA_025469235.1). NCBI lineage: Eukaryota > Metazoa > Arthropoda > Insecta > Hemiptera > Aphididae > Pemphigus > Pemphigus obesinymphae. The sequence goes on along the minus strand of JAIPRL010002966.1, from coordinate 45,530 downwards.
GGTGATTTTTGATTGAATATTTTTTAGCTCAAGTTATAAATCTTTGGTAAATTGTAATGTCCTGCATAACTCTATTTCTAAACAAATCAAAAGTCACTCATGAAAAAGTTTAAACAAATTCTTGATAGTTAACTTTATATAGATGTAATTTTGCGCTAAAACTCCTAAGTTTTTCATAAGGTGCATTTTTCTAAAATACGATTTATTAAAAAAAGCTAAAAGATGTATTCATTAATACTATTTATTGATTTATATAAGTACTATTGTAAGAGGTATAAAAAATGTTAAAACAAACGCTTTCAAAATTTTATATAGATATTTTTAATAAGAGTTGGTTATAGGTATAGGTAATAATAAATTTGGGATAATAAGATTTTTAAGTCGGGGACTTCCAGACGGAGCACTCTACATCCTAAAAATATGCTACTAGTTTAATATTTTACAGGCTTAAAAATATTTATTAGATTATAGTTGTGATATAAGTATTTTTTTTATGTCGATATAAATGTGAGATATATAAAAAAATATAAAAATTATATAAAAATATAAAAAAAAACTAAATATTTTGGGTTTTGTTATCCTTGAAATGGTTTACTATTTTAATTATTTTATAAGTTTTATTTAACCTAAACTTAATATTATCATGAAGTAAATATAGATATTCTTGATAACTCCAATTCAATTTATAGTTCATATATCATAGTCAAACAACGACAGAAATTCCGGTATGTCAAAATCAATAATGACGAATAAAATAAAAATTAATAATTATAATAAATCTACGAAACATTAGAAAAAAAATATGTTTTTAGTTTCTCGTCAAAGCGAGGGATATCTTTTAGTTTTACAACAATGTTAATTAATTATTTTCGAGAAACTTCTTTTCGACTAGCAAATTGGGTTAAAAATGTTCATGCATACCCAGTTTTAGGTATCAAATTTCACTCCATTGGTACTTTGTATATTGATAATTTTTAAATTTTTCAATAGTTTTTAATGAGTAAAAAAACTGATGGAAAAATGCTATTCCGTTAATATGGAGTTTATTATTCGTATTAATTCCAAAAATAATGGCTTTAAAATCTAAATATTTTCCCCGAGTATGTATTTGAGTACCTATCATATTGGACTAATATATTTTAGAAAAATAAATGAAATGGTTCAGTGGATACAAGAAGTGGCGTGTTAACTGATATTGTTTTCAAACTTAATCATTTCTAGAAAATGGCCAATTATGACATAATTTATGATGTGGTAAATTTTTATAACAAAATAACAACTATTTATAGAGATAATTAATAAATCTACGTTATTGCGTATTATAACTCCTTTAATATACCTACTAGCGGTCACATTTCACTTTTTGAAATATGAATTGGGTGTTACCGCCAATAATAGCATAATATAATTTTTTTCTTTTACGAGTTGTTTTAAAATAATATGACATTATTACTACATTATTGTTTACTTTATTATTTACGTCATAATATTATCGATTACATTTACACAAATTAAGGTTACGATTATTCGAAAACTTCATATATATGCGTTTTTTTAAAACCATACATCTTTTCGTCTTCTAAGCGTTGTCAGAATGGTATGCCGTTTTCTGAGTATTTTTTAGCCAAAATAAAACATTTAAAAATAAAAAAAAGTAATTTAATACCATTATCTAGGGATGACCCCCTTAATTCTGAGAGAAGTTAACGAATGTATTTGTTATATATAATGATGTAGGTATTTTTTTATGTATGGATACGCATTTTTGGCTAAAAGAAGTTGATCACGAATTTTGGAATTTCATCATAGTTACCGATTTTTACTTTATTTTTTAATAATATACTAACATTGTTCTCAATTATTTTTCGAATGCAATAATTTATTTTTATATACTCTTTTCAATAGACTAACTTCCACCAATTGTATCTGGGACAGTATTAAATTTTGATTGTTTATGGTTATGTGTATTATTATATCATGTGCATTGAGTCGGCCTCGAAATTATTTTATCGAAAGACATAATTTATCATTGTTTACAAATTCAATAAATCTACACACTAGTAGTATCCTATCTAACGAGAAAAGTGTTTGATTTTTGGTTTTAGAAACCAAACTCAGTTAATTTAATAATTAATAATAAACGAATAAATAATAAATTTAAGTTTTAAAAATTACAACAGTTGCCGGAGCAATACACTTTTCATCTTATATTTCTTCTATTTTCTATTTTCTATCTTCTATTATCTATCTTTTGTTGTCCATTTTCTATTATCGTGTTTTTTTAAAATTTTAAATCTTATGTCTATTGGAAAGGCTCTCTCCATATTTTTAAAACATTATTTTACATTTGTTTTAACAAAACAATTCAATATATGATGAACAGTTGAAGTAACAACTAAAATTTGTAATTTATATATGTAACTGTAGACGATGACAAAACGTGATGAAACAATTGAAATGCACGGCCGAGCACGTTGCTTTATAGTCATCTGTCATCACCAAATTATAATTTAATGTGTGAACCTTGGCGAGGAAAACTTTATGTTTTAATAATGCATAATATAGAAACTCACGTGTTGTACCAAAGAAGCTCATGTATATATCTTGCTGGTGGCGGTTTTACGGTTTTAGATCATAAGATCCGATGGTATCTTAAAACCCAAGGATGCTCAATATATTTGATTTCTCTATTCACCCACTATAAATTTTACTATTTATCTATATATATATATAAATTTTATTCTAAATTTGCCACTTTGAATTTATTTTTTTAACAATAAAAATCCGAGTTTGCTAACAGTTAGCCATGATGTTCAGGCATGAATTTTTAAGGTGTTAAAGAGCACCAAGTACGTCATAATTTTTTTTAGACGTTTATTAAGTGATATAAATATGTTTAAATTTTTTTTTTTAATATACTAATATAATAATATATTTATTAAAATACTTTATTATATTATTAAAAGTTTTAAGTTTTAATATGAAAAATATAGGAAACGTTCTATAAAATGCTAAAATAACAATATCACATTGTAATGATATTTTTCTCAACATAAAAATATTGTACTACAAGTTAATGTTTGCTTGCACAAATTGCAGTTTCTATAGCGATTACAGTAAGATTATTTTATATGTCATGGCACCATAATAAGACTAAATTAAATAATAAAGTTAAGTATATAGTTACTTGTTATAGTATAGTAGTAGTAGTAGTAGTATTAATAGTAATTATTTAAAAAAAGCATTTAATAATTATTAGGAATTTGGATATAAGCACATTATTTTATGAATTATATAATTATAAGACTAGTAAAAATAAGATAAACTTAACATCGTATTTTATTATGTGATGAAACCAAAATACCAATAAGCCAACATGTGGGGTTTTATAGCGGTTCGATCATCTAACAGTGCTTGGAATAATTGGAATTTTTAAAAATGTCATCTTATTACTATTTTTAAAAGATACCTACGGATATATGTTAGAATAAATAAAAACACTATATAGTTATAAATTGTGTACAAAGGTGATACTAGATATTTCTCTAGTGTAACCGATCTTAGCAACAATTTTTTCAATAGGTCAATTATATTTGTAAGCAATCATGTATTATTATTTGGGTTGGGGATTATCACTTTTCATAATCTGTAATCAATTATTAATTGCATTTTGATTAGCGACGATTAATCGGAATAATTGAACATTTTCGTTAAATCGACATTTTTGTTTAATTGAATAATCGTAATAATCGAACATTTTTAATCAATTCATTAATCGTAATTTTAATAAAAAAAAAAAAAAATTCGAAAATAATGTTGGACATTTTCTACGACAGATGTCAAAATATACGCCGTAATTCATAACGCACGTATTTTCTGTATCCGTGTGTCTAATTGACAACAGAAAATTTACGATCGAAATTATTATTACAGATTTGTAATTTTTAATATTAGAGTAAATTTACCCACTATAAAATTTAAAAACGAAAACATTATGTTTATTGTATGACATTGTGTGCTCATTATACTGAACCATTATTTTTTCAGTTTTAATTTTAAGAGAACGTTACGCCGACGATTTTCAGTAATAGAAACATGTTTATGTAAAACGGATTTTAAAGTGATGTAGAGTTAAAAACACCTATTATAAGTAACACAATGTTAAAATTATTCAATTTATTATTAGATTTTCAACGATTATTCGATTACTGATTTTATTCGATTATTGACGATTATTCGATTATTGATAATTATTCAATTATTGATAATTATTCAATTATTGACAATTATTCAATTATTGATGATTATACGATTGTTGGCGATTCTTCAATTAAGTAATCGATTATTTAATCGAAATAATTAAATAATTAATCATATAATCGTCCGACCCTAATTATTACCCTTTCGTTTGGGTTATTCATAATGACAATTATAATATTATTTGAATAGATATTTCGTCATATATATATATATATATATCGTAAACATATAGTAAAATTATGTATTTAATCATATAGTGAAAAATTTAAGTTTTAATACATTAATTTTACTATTCTAATAGTGTTTAGCGTTTGGATCGATAAGTCGGATTATTTAAATATTTACTGTGTTAACCAGCTATTTTTCTTATTATTTAGTTATGTCAATGATTTGTTATCGCTATCAGGCTATCTACATGCTAAAATATCTAGTGAATAATTATATTAGTAATAATAATATCAAATTCGTATTAATATTTTTAGGAAAAACCGATATAACAACTGAAAGCTGATATTATACTATTACTAGTTGATTCGACAATGCTTTGCTATTGCTAGATTTTATTATATATTTGGGCCATGAGAGGAGTACAATTTTGAGATTTATATGTTATGTATGCGAAGCATCTTGAACATTTTTTTAAAAATTTTCATCAAAAAATAAGAAAAAAGAATATCCTAGAACCCGATTGCAGCACCATCTACCAGGTCCATTTATTAATCTAAACCCTACAGGGACCCACTCAAACACACACAAAATGTTTTATCAAAATCGGTCAAGCCATTCAGGAGGAGTTCAATGACATACACACGTGCATAAGAATTATATATAAAGATAGAGTATATAAAATAATATAATTATAATCAAATTCCATATGATGGTATACGATTATATAAATTTATTTTAAAAGGCTACTATATTCATTTGACAATTGTCACGGATGGAAAATAGTATTAGTAAATACTTGAAATTCAATTTTAAAATTTCAATTTTTTACTAGTCATTCAACAGCAAAGCCAAAGGTAGGAAAAAACCAAATTTGTGTGAGAATTTTGAACTACTTACCCCTTTAGGTTCGCCTCTGATTGTATATCATCACGAAGAAATTAATATTCGAAGACATAGGTCGTAGTATATTTATTTATTTAAAAAGAGAATACATTTTTACTGAAATAAGTTTATTTTATACTTAGTAATAATAATTATAAATATAATTATAATTATAATAATAATTTATAACTATTATATTTATTTGGATAAATGATACAAAATGTTTAAATACATTATAATATATTTTTTCCATTTTCATAAAATTCGTTTTAAAAACCATAGGTGTAAGCTGTAACCTTTGGTTAAACATTATTTTGCATAAATAAACCTTTTATTTGTTGAATATTAAACCATAACATAGTTTATTATCTTATGCTAAAGATAATTAAAAATATGCTCTATAAATAATACACGAAAAACAAATGCATTACTCGCTAGCCCGATTGGCGTCCATTATTATAACAATAATAATTTCTAAACCGGCACTTGAAAATCGGCGACCCAATAAATTATCCTAGCATATCACAACTAATGTTTTGGATATAATCCCCCTCCCCCATATATTATTTTAATGACATATTCACGTATTATATTGATATTAATTCTGGAACCTAACCTAACCTCATAACCACCTTTTGAATTCAAGTAAAATGACCAAAAATGTATACACATATTGTTTATGTGTTCTGAGTTGTAGTTCTGAGTAAGTATTTAAAATATAATTACATTTGATAGTAATTTTTCATTATTTTTTTTTGTAAAAGTCGAGGTTTCATATAAATATACGGTTTTTTTTTTTTTTTTTTTATAACAATATTAATTATATAAAAAATTCGGAAAAATAATTTATGTATACGTAGTAATTTAGTAGATTAATAATGATATAATTCACGGGTGTTGATGAAAAGGATGTTAATTTATCATTTATAACTGTTCAGTATCTATAGCGAAAACCACATGATAAATTACTACTAGTTGTTCTATAATGCCTAATATCTTTTTTAATATGTATTAAAAATGTAAGCTTTTGAATTCATTGTTTTTAAAACAACTTTGCTTCGTCTATTATGAAAATATTTCATATAAATTATATATCACTGGTTTGAATTGTTATTCACACCAAATTCAGAAGAAACATTTTTGTGTGTATTTTTACGCACACTCATGAATTTTCGTTTAAACATACCTAGGTTATGTGGTGAAAATTAGAATGATTTAGTAGTCCTCATCTCCTATGGAAATTTTAGGTGCGTCTATATTTGAAATATCTACTGTCCTGTTCGTATGACAAAAAACGACGAAACATTATAAAAATCGCTAGCAAGGATGTTACGTACATATAATATACAGTCAAATTTACAGATGATTCTTAGGAAGTACTAAGAATAAATTTAGCCGTAATCAGTATAAAAAACTATGCTATAAGTGTTTTAAAATTTTGCAAAGACATTTTTTAGGTTCCGAGATGAAAGCCGAGCAGAGTTAGCTAGTGGGTTTACAATAATGTTTATTTTTTTTCTGCCAAAAAGTTTTCGACCAGAAAACTTGTACTAATCATTACATGTATACCGTGTACCCATTTTCTTTACGGAGTCATTATTCCGGAGCATCCTAGTTGGGCCCCGAACACCAGGGAGTAATCACAGGTAGTGTACTAGTTGGGTCCTGGATTATTTTAGGTGCTACACTAGTTGGGTCCCGGATTTTTTTTGGTATTACACTAGTTGGATCCCGGATTTCATTTGGTCCTATACTAGTTGGGTTTTTGTAACCCAAGATTTTGTAAAATTAATGTCTTATAAATTTTTACCAACACAAAAGTGATTTTTTTTTTTAGTTGTATTTTATATTGTATGTATTTTTAATATTTGATTTTTGACACTTAATATTTTTTATTTGTATTGTATTATATCATATTTTGTAAAATTAATGTCTTATAAATTTTTACCAACACAAAAGTGATTTTTTTTAAATTGTATTTTATATTATATGTATTTTTAATATTTGATTTTGAACACTTAATATTTTTTCAATTGTATTGTATTATATCATATTTTGTAAAATTCCAATCATTTATATTTTTATTATCTCCAGAAAAAAACATTTTTAACCATACCTGCCGTCAAAAATAGATCGTATACAGTCCTAAGTCTGGTGGAAATGGAAGGAAAATGTTAGTGTAGTATAGCATTTACCGAAAAACATTGGGGACCCAACTAGTATAGTACCTAAAATAATCCGGGACCCAACTAGTGTAGTACCTAAAATTATCCGGGACCCAACTAGTATAGATATTTTAATTTTGGGACCCAACTAGGATGCAGCCCATTATTCAACATTTTTTTTTTTTTTTCAATAATTCTAAATGTGATATTAAAAGAGAACAATTTTAATGAGTGGGGAGTAGGCACGAATATACTTCGAAGTGTCTATAGATTTAGCTATTAATCACTTGTCTTAATGTACCTATAATATGTTTGATGATTTATAGAAATTGGTAAATTTCAAATTCTATTATATTTGGCAATAATTTTTTTGGATAATTTTAGAAAATAAAATCGTTATCTATTTTAAAAGTACTAAAGGTATGTTTTTTTCGACCAAGTTCTATACCTATAGGTTATCATAGCGAATTCTTAGACAGTTGTTTGAATTTCGCTCATATAATATGATTTGTGTATGTGTACTACAGCAGAAGAAAACTTCCCGACGTGAGAATGTATACAATGATGACGGAAATTCAATAACAGCATCACGGGAGCTTTACACCGTAGGCGACAGGCAAAACGCGACTATACGGGGTTATTAATTATGTACGTATCACAGTAGTTTGGGGACGTATTTTTCGACCTACTTCCACACCCCCTCTCTCAACCAGTAAACACCTGCACATGGGCTAATATTATCATTGACCCGAATTTGACTTTTAATCAAATACACGTTATCGATTCGACCTTCTGCGCCTCTGCATAATAATAGTAATAATGTTAAAATTATAATGTTATTATTATTATTATTATTATTATTGTTATTATTATTGTAATATTGATTGCACGAGGCCTACGTCGTTAACGAACCGAATTTCTGGTCAATTAATTATCGACGTTTACTAGGAAAAAGGGCGAAATCGCATATGTAAACAATAGTGGAAAAATAGTGTTATAAAAGTTTTAGTAAAATTATTTATGTATTATTGGCGTTTAAATATATTTTCAAGTACATAATTATGTACTAGAAGTACTTTTGTTGCAGTATTTATAACTACGGGTATATCTCAGTGGCACATTAGCCCCTCATGGAATTTAATTCACCATCCCTGAAAAATGCAAAGATTACATAAAAATATATATTTTTTTCATAGAAAATTCTCCTTCCCTGAAGTTCAATACATATATAGATATGTTATCACGGCTAGAAAACTTACCAGATAAAAAGAAAAACCGGTCAATAGGCGGTATTATTGGCTGTCGATTTATTGAATTTGAAAGCAATGATAAATTTTTTGTGTAGATAAAATCTGAACTTCCAATATTTATGGAAAATATGAACTAGTTCATATGAATTTAATTGAACTAAGTTCATGAACTAGTTCATTTTTGTAGATGAACTTGATTTGTTCATGTTCGTTTGTAAATGAACTTAAGGTTATTTTAAAGTTAATTTTTCAAAAATTTTCTAATTATTTAATATTAACAATTTGAACTAAGAACAAATGGTTATCATTGACTTCTTACTTTAAATGACATTATCAAGTTAAATACCGACAATTTGATTTTTTAAATAATTTAAGCTTAGGATGGGCATATGATAATTATTATCCAATATGAATATATAGTATACTATTATAATATTTAATATTAAATATACAAAATAAACAAAAGCATTATCATAATAAAAAAACTAGATTTTGGAAAATGTCAAAATGTCAATTTATTTGAATACCACATTATGTGCTTGCATAGTTATATATTGATGTAGGGTTTAAATGAAAATTAAAAAAGTAAATTAATATTATAATGAGTTATGACACATGTATGTTGTAATAATAGTCAATAGTTTTATCGCAAGAGTACCTACTACCAAACTATGTTTTTATTTTTTTGGTGGAATTTGGTCGTAACTAATAATGAAACTTATATTTTGGTGGTTCATTTAAACGTATTTATTTAAACATTTCTCAATCGTGACACTTCTATTTTTCTTAAAATTTCTTGGTATTATAAAATTTTTTAAACCAAATTAATTACTAAAATTAAGTTCAAGTTCATTGAAATTAATCTAAATTCAAAAAAAGTTGATTCATTCCAAGGTATGGACAATATAATATTGAGCGAAGCACGGTATAATTTATTTTTTAATTTATAAACTTATAACAATATTCCATTATTTTTGACGATTTTATTTTAAGCCAAAGAAAATGATTGGAAAAATGAAAAATGTAGCTTTTTCAAATACCAACTACAATATATTTGTTAGCAAAAATGTTTACACATTTTGCATGAATAAACAAGTAAACAAACTAAAAATGTATAAAATAGTTTTGAAATTTTTACCACATCAATACGCAGTACTACAAAAAATATTTGATGTACATTTTAAGTTTCTTATATCATAGTTTTCAAATTTATAACAACTATTTAGTTTTTCTTTACGCTTAAGATAACTTTAAACTACTGAGTTATTCGAAAAATAATCTTAATAAAGTACCGACTAGAATGAATCTGCAATCAAAAAAACTTTTAACTCAAAACTATACGTGCTAGATTCCTTGTATTCAAAAAAAAAAAAAAAAAAAAATGTATACAGCCATTACAATAATAAAAAAAAAAATATCATTGTTAAACCAATACACTCCTTACTATACTCAGAATCTATAAATGTAAGTCTTATTCATGAAAAATGAATGAACTCAATACTGATTTTACTATTCCCCCCTTCCAATATAAAGTTTTGAATTTAAAAAAAGAAAAACCAATAAGTACCCACGTAAAATGTATAATTTGAAACTGTGTATATTATATCAATATACTAAATTTGGTACAATATATATAAGGTTCCAGATTTAGATTTTGAAAGCAGCAATGGATCTATTTGTTATTTACAATGACATTTAATTAAATTTTTATTATTTCTGTAAACAAATTTTCGACCAGAAGGCTTTTTCGTCTAATCGCTACATTTGTATTTATTTTTCCGGTATAGACGTGATCGGGAAAGTAGTTTTTTTTTTTAATGTTTTTAATTATCGCGTGAAGAAAAATTGAAAACGGAAGTGTATGTATAACTGGTTATTTCGTCGTGATTCGGAAAAACTAGTTTAGAAATTTAAAATGTTCATATACCTAGTAGGTACCTACCTACGTAATAATTTAATATGCACCTATATTACTATATTATTTGTATAGTATTATATACCTCGTATATTTTTATAGTAATTTAGTTGTAATGTATATAATACTAAGATCTACTCGGGCCTCAGAATATTTATAGCTTATCTATATTTTAAGTACATCTATTATTTGTTGAATTGTTACTCTTTGTCTGGGTAAATTGTTAGAAGAGTGGAGGAAGGAAATATATAATCTAAAATATTACGCCTGTATAGGTACATTAATTGTACTCATTTATTCGTACTTTCAATGATTCATTTGAAAGGCTAAATGATAATTTTAAAAATATTAACGATATAAATATGTTAAAATATTAATCAAATTTTTTTAAAAATGTAATATCTTGAAGCAAAGAGAATATATTTACATTTATGGTCCCAAATAATCACATAATATGGTTATAAAACCATTTCTTAATTAGAAAATTAAATTTTAAATAGTATATGCGATACTTCATAACGTCAACCTCTATAATAATGGGATTTATATGACATTTTTTAGGTGAGGAATAAACACTTTTATTTTTAAAAATATATTATATTTAAATATGTAATATTTATGTGAATGTATGGTAAATATAACGACTGATTCTGTGCATTTTATACGTTACCACACACTAAAAAATATATAATATAATTGATCTATTGAGAAGTATACAGTTTTAAAAATATAAACATTTTATTTAATAATAATCCTTTTTAAACAATAGTCTTAAAAGGAAAGACCGGATTTAATTGCAATAAATATATGTCGAAATTGCACTAAAAGTACATTAAATTTCAATTGAAATATATCAAAACAATAATTGAAATATGTTAAAATTGCAATAAAAAAATACATTAAAGTTATATAATTTGTAATACACAAATGTATTGTAAAAGTCGTACAAATTGCAAATTAGAAATTACTATTTAGTTATTATGTTACAGATTTAAATATATTTTAACGATTTTCAATAGGTATATTTTCTTTTATTTTCTTTTCAAATGTACTAAATATTTAAATTATATAAAATTTAGAATATGCAATTTAATATAAATATTGTATGTTACTAATAATATTATAATATACATATTATTATACCAATGTATTTTATTTATAACAAAAACAGTAACACGGCGCATTATATATGCAATTTAGATACAAAATTTAAAAAATACTGCAAAATGTTGCAAAATTATGGCTAAAGATAGCTAAAATTTTTTTAAAAAAGATACACTGCTCTAGTGGGGTGTCAATATGGATGGAAGCACTTCGCTTATCAGATAGGATACTCTTAGTTGATGTATTGCATTTGATATCAATGATAAAAATTGCATTCGAAAACGCATGCCGTTTCAGTGTACTATACACAACTATTAATATTAATGATGTTATTCGGTATGTTCAACATTATATCAATAGATTAATAGTAGAAAAAATGTAATTTAATGTGAACTTCTCTATATTATAAAATACAATATTTATTTAGAATAGCTTCATTTAATATAAGTAGTAAGTACATAACTATTACTGTGCAATATTCATTTGTTACCTATATTTTTTTTAAAGTGTAATTCCAATTTTGCTTTTTGAAAACTAGATAACAAAATATTGTGAGAAATCTTCCATTTAATCGTTGTATATTAAAATCTTCCAAACAACAGTAACACAATTAAACAATCGCATGGTATACAGTTAAATAAAATTAAAATAGTCATCATACAATATACATCATACTATATTAAAATAATAATATTTGGTAAATTTAGTAATTGGTAAATACTATAATTTATATACATGTGTATTTTATAAGTATACCGTAAACATTATACATTTATACTTTGAAGAAACGTTTTATGTTAAATAGAATTTCCTTGTTTTGAGATAGCAATATTTCTTTAATTTATTCAACATTTGACAAACTATATAAAAATAAACATAATGTGATATATCTTTAACGCCGGGTATATCGTTCTTACTTCTTAAGTAAATAACGCTAGGCTACGAAAAGAAAATAATTTTAATAAAAGTAAAATAAAATAATAATTTTCGACTCAAGAATTTAATACCATGCATAATAATATGACTCTGTAATGCACAATATAAATAACTTAGTCAATAACGCATTGTATAAAAATTACAATAATATTACCCGTTTGTTTTCAATTATTTTATATTAAAACACACTAAACTGAGTTTAACTTAAGTTAAACTTTTTATTTTAGGCCGAATTCGGTATATTATTATATTATACTAATTAAGTTATCTTGCATGTAAATACAAATGCGCAAGGCTGGGCAAGTTAACGATATTTTTTAACCCGTTAAGTTAAGTTAATTGAAAATAATATAAGCTAAGTTAAGTTAAAAGTTACTCGTATATTTTTTATTAACTTTTAAAGTTAAAAGTTAACTTTGAAAAAAATAGTAACTTAACTTAGTTAAAAGTTAAAAATTCCTAATTAGGAAAAAAAGTCGATATACCTATTTTATCGTGAAAAGGTAAAAAAGGATGGTTATTCTTTACGCTCAAAAAAACTACTCGGGACTTCTTCTGTCTGAAAAAGTGTATAGGGTACATGTAAAAATAAAAATACAACACGTCATTTTAAAACCCATGCATAAATAAGAAATCAGAAAATAACTTCTAACTGCCAAGTAGTACCTATACCACTTCAATATATTTTCTATACTGGATGGACATGAATACCAGCCTCCGTGTAGTAAAAAAAGACCGGGCCCAGCCCAATATTCGTGAACGGCCAACGTATCGTGTGGCGTGTGTGTGAGTGGTACATCGATTCATAACGATTACGTACGTGCTATTCTAGATACCTACTAAAATTGCGTATAGGTACCAAAAAGTAAAATCCCATTCAAAAATTTTGCATTGTTCTTCGGGCAAAATTTAATTTAATTTAGACACTTTTGTATAAAGTTAACTTGAAGTTAACACGTTAATTTCAATAAAAAAGTAACTTATTAAGTTAAAAGTTAATTTGAAAAAAAAGTAACGCGTTAAGTAACTTAATTAAAATAGACTTAACTTTTTAACTCGTTAATGTCCAGCCTTGCAAATGCGTATATAAAATGATAATTAAAAATCCTATTTTAATATAATAATATGTAGCATATATTCGTATTATTTAGTTAATATACTATATTATTATGAATTGAACCGCCTCCCTCCTCTCCAAAAATTTTTCTGGTTGCATTCAAAGAAACGTCATCAGATTAGAGCGCGTATGATTTCGATATATTATATGCTATACAATGTGTCCTATAATAAAATAACCTCCCCCCTCGCGCAGTATAGTCTGTGAATCAGCATTATAATCTTACCGTGTTCAAAACAATGTCATAAATTAAAATGATAAGCATAAAAATAATTTTGAACAGTGATCAGTGGCGTGCGCAGGATTTTTCAATGGGGAGGGCTTGAAAATAAATAAGTAATCAGTAGACACAAGATTATAGGCATGCAAGAATAAAGCATAGGTGCTATTTGAGTGTTATAATAAAATAGGTACCGTTAAAAATAATTATATAGTGGCGTATTTATGGAGAGGGGGTCCAGGGGTACTTAAAATTCATATAAATATCATTATATTAATGATTGGTTATCAATATATTTAGACATATATCCACCGGAAAAAAAGTTGAAAATACGTCACTGTATATATAACATTGATAATGTGTGAACATAAAAAAAGTAGATTTATACTGGAAATGAGGTGAGGGCTTCGGTTTCTTAGCCCCCTCTGTGTACGCCCCTGACAGTGGTAAATAAGCAGAAAAAAAATAACCGTCATAAAAATGCGTCAATTTTACTAGGATTTTTTTTTTCTGTCCAACTTCTCACTACCCACTCAACATTACGAAATAAATAAAATCGTGAAATAAACGGGTTAATGAGCGGTTGGGAAAAATACGGTTGGAATTTGGTGGACGCAATGCTCAAAAATAGGATAACACCATTTTAAACAGGATGTATGGTCAGTGACTAATTAAATGTGTATTGTTAAGATTAAGCTATTAAAAAGATAGGTACATTTCGACATATTAATTTAAATTAAGTTATGTGTTTTAGATTAATATTACACGAATTCAATTAATTACAGTAAAACAGTGGATCTAATAACATTTTAACTATTAGCTTTATATTGAAAATTTAATTTTATAACGTTTTTATATAAAACATTTGATCGTATCCACTATTCGTTTATCAAATATAATTAAAACATTGTAAAAATCAATTTTTTCAAATTTATAAATTTTTTATTTTTACTGAATAGACTTGATTGCAATGTTATAAAGTTTTATCTTATATACAATATTTAGTTCTATAAATAAGATTCTATACATTTTTATATTAAGTGTTATAAACTTTGAATTCAATTTAAAAAACACAAAAACTACCCTTTTCGGCCATTTTTCAGCCATCTCGTGGCACGTGAAGTAGATAAGTCATCATGACCAAAATTTACCTAAATTATTTTCTCATCACAATTATTAAAAAATGGGGGAGATGTGAGATATCAAAAATTTAGAAGTTAAAAAATAAAGGCCACCCTAATGGTCAATATATATTATGGAAAATATTATTCTTGTTTGATACTATAGTCGAATACGTTCATTTAAAGTGTTCAACATATTTTCGTCAAGAAATTGAATTGTCATTATTGGTATGCACAAGTGATAGTTCAATAGTATAAATATAAGGATATATTTTCCTAACAACTATATAGAAATCAAGTAACACTTCTATACAAACAGGATAAATGATTAAACAAACAGAAATAAATCATATGAAAGTGTCGAGAATAATTTAATATTTAGGACACGTATTTCAGAGTGACAAAATACAAGGTATATATTATATTATTAAATTATATATATATATATATATATATACTATATACATTATACTACGATGGAAAGAAAAATTTGAAAAAACATGTTTTGGTTTAAGTTATTCAACAAAAATAATACGTATTTTCACACATTTATAATATTACCCTCGTAAAGCGGAACATATAACAATACTATCAAAAATTTTTAAAATAAGAATTTGATATTTTATTATATTATTTTTAACAAAAAAGCTACAATTTTTATCTCTTTAATGTGGTAAAATAATGTTTCCCAAGATGTTCCAAACAACCAAAATATACCTAATTTTACCCAAAAGTTAACTTTTTTCAGTTAATGTACTTAACCCACGAGAGTAATATAATATATTGACAATATTTATTGATTGTAAAGTCTAATATTATTTCAAAATTTTAAATACTTTTTTATAAAATATTCGTAGTAATGAATAATAACTCGTACCTATTTAAATGCTTTTCTAGAGTAAATAAATCGGTATATTTTTTATATTGTTGTAATTAAACAAAATATACATTATACTTATAATAATAATATTCAAATTCAAGTGAAAAAAAAATGCAATTTGCAAATTCATATAAATAATTTAAAAAAATAATTCCAATAATTTAATTAAAATGTACTAGTATACATCTAATTATGTTTCGTAGTAATTTCTGAAGTATATTCTGAAAGTCTGAAATGACTTATAAAATGTATATAATACAAATCTATGTGTTTTATTAAATACCTAAATAAATGAAATATTCTATTAAAAGTGATTTAACAATAAAATGAACAATAATTTACAATATCGAAAATAATTTAGAAATTCGTATTTTCATACAATAAATAATTTTCTCTCCTATCCAGACTGAAAATATATATTGAATACAAAAAAATAAACAAAATAAGTGAACCGCTTTGTTGTTAGAAATCCGAATGCCAAAATGTTAAATTCCACAAGTATAAATTAAATTGTTTTATTTTTTTATAATAATATATTATATAAATGATAATACAGGGTAGAACTCTTAAAACTTCGATTTTAAAAGTTTAATGAATAATGCCTAGTACTTTATTAGATGTTCTACTGAATTTCAATTACTGAAGACCGAACCATATATTAAAAAAAAAAATTTTTCAAGGTGATCGTTGTATTTACTTTCTTTTTCAGTACTTTTATTATCTTTCTCGAATATTTTCTCTTTAGTTTTCATTTACGTCTTAATGGTTTTGTAAATAAATACACTATCGATTGTCAGAAAAATCTTGATAAAAACTTTTTTTTTTGACAAACTAATAGTACATAGCACGCCTACAAATACGGTTCCGCTATTATACCAAATAATCGTTTTTTGTAAGCTATATAATCAATTAATTATTTTTTTAAAACGGTACAATCAATTCAGAGTTGGAACTCTGAATTTTAGTGCTCGGGAAAAAGTTAAAAAAATTACGCCAAAAATATATAAATAAAAAGGTCATAAACATTTTGTGCTGCAACTAGTATTTTGTTTAGGGAGGAGGTGACTCGCCCCTCCCCTAGGTACTCAGTCTCGGGATGGCCCTGAATACGCCAACTTTTATCTATTTTATATTTTAAAAAATTTTACGTCAGCCAAAATATTTACGCCATCAAAGTTAATTACTTGATTTTTGTAAACGATACATCGATTAATCGAATTAATCGATTTTTTTAATCCATGTATTGAATAATCTATTAATCGATATATGGAAAATCAATTAATCGGATTAATCAATTAATTGAATTATCAATTAATCGGTCAATGATAATATTTCTCATACTTATTAACTTGTACAAACATTTTGTACGTATATTTTGTAATTTAGTGGAAATTTAGATACATAAAACCTACACAATCTTAATAACTAATATTAACCTGCAGCACCTATAATTTGAAGCCCGAACCTATAGACATATAATATATTTCAAACTTTTATACGTGGTCTATCCTTTGAACAGTGAGTTAAATTTAAACTGGTAAGAATTAGTTCTCTAACCTTATCGTCTAAGACCGTGATTAAAACTATGTTTTCTCGAATAAATAGAATTTATTTTATCATAATATTTATCATATTTCGCTACTGCTACTGTGTGTATTTAAATTATTATAATTTGATAACGGATATCGATATTTGATTATTGAATATATCGATATATCGTGATGGTTAATCGTGTATAATCAAAGGTTCCAATACTATCTTTTCAAAGCTGAAAAAAAACATCATGTATCAGTCTTTACCTACCTAATACATATACTCAGGAAAATAATCATTGGTTTTTAAAATATAAAAATACATTTCACACAGCCAAAGGAAATAATGTTTGATAGACTTATGGTTATCACTAAGGAACGGATTTATAAGTAAATGCATATGTTTATTAGAATAAACTATTTGAAATCTAATAAGAAATGTGCACTATTTATATCATTCATATTAAAATAAAATCAATTTTATTTTTAGAGCTAAAAAAATATACTTATAAAATGTATTTAAATACAATATTTAAAATACTATTCAAATACTTTTCAAATTATTATCATACTTACTATCTATATATTATTAAGTTTGACTAATGCAAATATGAAATACTGAAATACACAATAAACATTCTTTATGTATCTCAATGTTGATATATGTGTTATAAATTTATTAAAAAGACTGAATTGGGGTATAAGAACATTTTATATTTATAACTTAATATATCTTTATTATTGGTATTATATTAATGACATTATAAATACGTATTGTTTTTTGGAAAGAAATTTAAATAGATAAATAGTGAGTAATTATATTATATAATATATAATTATTTGATAATAGCTGGTAGGTAATATTGTTTAATTTAAAGTAATAGAAAACATACATATATATATAGTTTTTTTATCAAATGGTTAATGAATCATTGCATTTAAGTTGCATGATTATTTCAAGATTTGCATCGGACATTCTACCTTTTTTTTGTCAAAATGCACAATTAATACCACCACCAATTACCATAGATTCATCAGATAACGACAATACAAAAATTAAAATAAGCGTTTCTATATGAAAAAAAAGGATTTAAATAAAAGTATTTGAATTTCTGAAAAAATAAAAATAAAAAAGATTTAAAATATTTTTTAAATACTGCCCCTTCATTGTATTTAAAAAGTATTTAAATACTTTTAATCAAATACTTTACAACACTGTTTATTTTGCATATTTTGCATATTTAAATCTATAAAAATACAGGAAATTATGTTTTTGAATACTCAATATTTTAAAATTATTATCGAGTGTAAAATAAAGTATACTTTATCCAACAAGAAATGTGCATAATATATCTCATTTTTCTTAAAATAATAGGCATCAATTTTATTTTGCAATATTTTTCAGGTTTTCATATTTTTAACTTTTATTGTTTTTTTGCATATTTTATGTATATTTGTAAATTATAAATTCACATTTCGAAGGTATTTTGTACATATAAATCCGTTCCTTAGTTATCACATTATTTCGAAAACAGTGATATTTCCGAGATCATATGTATAGGTTACAAAATATTTTATCTGAAGATTGTTCATTGTAGGAGTACTTAAAAAATAGTTTATGTGGATACAAACTACATAATGTTGAAGGAAGAAATTATCAGAGATGACTTTTAAAAATTAAATCCATTCGAAATTAAACGTATAAAAATATTTATGGCAGATTAGGAGAAAGAGATTCCCTCTGTGGTAATATATTTTTAATTTATAATATTATATTTTATACTTCATTGAAATATTATACTTTTCAAATCTAGTTTATGCATACTTTATAGTTTCTAAATAGGTATGCTTAAAAAATAAACTCTTTCACGTTCAAATTCACATATACTTAAAAAGAACACGTTAAGATTCACGTTCTTTAAAAAAAAGAACGCGTTCCTCTGGTCGTTTATTTTTATTAATTTATTATCGACAAAATAAATGTATATTTTTCTTATAAATTTACCGAAAATTTATCGAAACTATCGTTTTAATTCATGGTGTATCCCCGGAATTGAATTTTTGAGTATTGTATTTTCATAAGTATATTTAAATCTAATAGAATTATGGTGAAGTAGAAAAGAATATTTTAATTTAATTTGAACTAACCAAAAAATCATTCAACTTCCTTAAAAATATGAACGTTGTTTACGTTCACGTTCTATTTTGCAGAAACGAGTGACATCAAATATGTAGTTATATGTAGTAAATATAAGTTCATAAAATATGAACGCACAAACGCGCACGAACACTATGTAAATGTATGTATATATATATATATATGTATGCATATTGTATCGCACTGAAGTTATAAACGATTATTTTTCAAGGATATTATTACCACGAACTTAGCTATTTGTTTTAAGAGAACGTAATAATAACGAAATTTATGTTCAGCAGTTTTATCTCAACTTTTTCCTTTCTAATATTAGAGTAAATTGACCGATTACCAAATTTATAGACGTTATCATTATATTTTTATATATTTAAAGATAAATATATTTATTTAAATTATTTAGATCTAAAAATAGTTTTATCTTTTTACAAAATTAAAATTTCAGAAGAAGACGATGCTACACTATAGATAATGTTGTCATATATAATATAAATTTGGCAATATGTCAATTGAGCTATACTATAAATGACAAAGTTTTGATAAAAATTCTGAACGTAAATTTTGTATCATCACTTGTTCAGATGGAGACAGCAAATGCATGTCCTCTATTAAGACTTAAAATGCGTTATGTTTCTTTTATATTTTCGGTGAGAATGAATTTAAGGTTTTGTCTTTTATAATATAATATATTAATATATAAAATTGATTATATTATAACACAAGTTTTTTTATGATGATAAATAGTTTTGAAATATATATATATATATATATATTTGGTGAATCTAATTTCCGAAAAACAGTCATAGATCTTTTTTTTTACTTATGAAATAAATTCAAAATTTTTTAGAGTTCCTGTGGGAAATTACATATCACTTGCAATTCCATTGTTTTAAAACATTCAAAAACTTTTTATTTATTTTAAACCGTAATTTTTCATCGGCATATACAATTTTTAGTTTAACGATATCGTTCAAGTTTTATCAAAAAGAGATAAACAATATCTATATGCCTACTACTAACATTACACATCAATTTATATCAATATGTATATAAATAATTGTGTTAATTTTTTAGAACTATATTGATAAAAATGAAGCCGATTTCTTTTATGTTTTAATATTGATATTGACCTTATTTTTGTAACTATATTCAATATTTATATATTAAATTAATATCTTTTGAGAAATGATACTAAAAGGAATCTAAATAATTTCATTTATTAAATAGTCACAATTAAATATTGAAAGGCGACGAGACCATTTTGGCTACACAGTTATTTAATTCAACATTAAATTTTAAAGTTTTACTTTTAAGACTTTTGTCAATTAGTAATACTTTTATTAATTTTTAAAAACTGATTTGTAATTTTTAAATTGAGACTAATTAAAAGTTAGCGGCGTTATTTATCAAAGAATAAACTATAAAGTATATACATCTTAGTTGATGAAATATAATTGCTCGAAGCAAATCTTAAAAGTCACTGTTTTGTTTTTTAATTACTATTTATTATTCACGAATACTATTATGAATCCGATATAAATTGTGTATTAAGCTTAAAAATATATATTTGCATATTATATTTAATATAAACTCTTTACATTTATAATTGAAAATAAGTACTAATGTAAATATTGATTTTCGGTTTGATATTTAATTATTAAATAAATATATATATATTTATAATAAATAGCATATAAAGTGTAGATACATAAAAAAATAAAAAAATAAATCAATGGTTAATTTATTATAACATACCTTACTATTTCCAATATTAACCCATTTTCGTTAATAAAATGTGAAATACATTTGCTCATTTGCACAGGGATCCCAGATTTGATATTAAAAAAATTCGGGTCAATTTCATTAAACTTTTAAATGTTAATAAATATATATAACACATACAATTTATTATAGTAACTTAAAACAAAGAAAATGTTTTTACTCATTTTTCATTTAATTATAAACTGTATAAAGATAATAGTAGGATACCTAAAGGTTTTGTGGAAGATGGTCAACTTCAATCCAAAATGATTTTTTTGTTTTCATACAACATTCAAGATAGATCCAACTAGATGATATTTGCTATCATAAGGTCCTTAACTCAAAAACTTAATTCTATTTGAAATTTCAAAAAATCATAAAACACATAATACAAAACCCGTGGGTTTCATAACACTATAGTTTCATAATTCAATTTCACAAATTAAACACTTACAATAACTAGAGCGAATTTTTTAAGATTTTAAACTAATATTTACTATATGTGTGTAATAGTCAATATCATACATGTCTAATTAAAAAATAAGTGCTCGTAAATGTATGATAATTGAAATTGTTATTTTTTTAAAATTTCTAAAACGAATGGTTTCGTTATACTGTGTAATGTATTTATACATTTATAAATATACCTATATATATATATATTAATATAGTGTATCATATAAATTAAAATATATTTATATAAATGCAATGTCAGGAGAATTAAATTGTATAAATGTTTTTATATTTACTAAAGGTGTAGCAAAATTCGTCATCTCGTAACAAAAATAGACAATCAAAATGAACTATATTTATTTTTGTTCACCTGTTTCCGTTATTTGATGATGGCTTTTTGCTGAAACCAAAACAGTGAAATATAAAAACATTTGTACAATTACTTTTGTCACAGCATTTATTATTTTACTTTTATATTAAAATGATGTATGATGTAATATAAAATATATATTATATTATATATTTATGTATGTGATAGATGGATTTAATAATAATGTCACACATGTATTCATTTTTCAATGTATATATAATTTTTTTTTCTAGTTGGAGTATATACTTCAATCAGTCTATTTATGGTGGAGTTAAATTTAATTATTTTGTTCATTATATTTTTATTGATATTTGTTATAAATATAATTGAAGGGTAATACTGCAAAACATGCTAAATAATCGATTTTTTAGGTGAGCACATTTTCGTCTTTATCCTTTACAAAATAAATATTAAATGTACATTTTTTATATATTTTGTAATATAATTTAACATTTTAAGTAAAACAATTTTCTATATTAAAATGTGTATTTTGTCATAACGTGCTATATAACGCGTTTTCATAAAAACAATGGAGATACATATTTTGAAAAAAATCTTTCATATTTTTGTCATAATGCACTATGTCATCATCTATAGGGTCTATTGACAGTTGAAATAGAAACAATAATCAATGGATACTTTTTTTTAATACTTTTTGAATAGAATTTGTTGAAATAAAAGTAACGCGTTATGAAATATTTTTACTTAAGATAATTTTTAAAAATATATATAAAAGAGTACTGAAATAATAGTTTTTGAAACTTTTTTATAATAGGTATATAAAAATACTATTTTTATTTAAGTATTATTTTTAGATTGGTACTAAGAATCTATATTAAAATTGAAATAAACAAGTACCTACTTATATTATATTTTATCAGTTGATATGGTTAAAATATCAAAGTGTTTATAAATATTATAGCAGAATATAAACATACAGAGTTTGAAGTATAAATAACATATTATAGTGGTAGTTATAACTATTATGTTAAATAAAAAATAATTCAATCCTAATAAATTTATCTACTACAGTGATTACTGGTCAGTGATTGTATAAAATAAATCTGATAATTTTTTATAATACATATTAATTGTATTTGAAAAAAAAAACATTTTCAAATACTTAAAATGATATTTAAAATACTTACCTATTAAAATACTAAAAAATAAAATATATCCATTATGTACCAAAAAATTTTATCCACCTAATTAAATACATACTTTATAAGTTTAACAGACTTGCCTTGTAGTTGTAACAAATATTATAGTATTTATTGTTCTATTTGAAACTATAAAAATAATTTTCCTAAATAAGTGAAATTGTCTGATTACTCAACAAAGCTTATAAATTATTTACTGAGGAAGTTTCATTCAAAACATTTATTTTTTGTAAATACTTTTTACAAATATACAACTAAAATAATATTATGAACGTAAGTTTGTATTTTTAATTAAAAATACAAGAAATTGAAATGTCATTATATAATATAAATATATATATATATATATATAAATTGTTATTATGCGAACAATTAAAAGTTATTTATTGAAAATGAATATTTAATTAAATAAACATTTCTAATATTTAATAATTATATTTTTTGTATACATTTTTTCTTATACATTATATAATTGAAAAATTTACTTAAATTAACTTAAATTACTGAAAAAATCACATGTCATATTAAACAAATAGTTATGTACATCATGTATAATCCTCTAAATAATAAAGAGTGCCATCATTATTTAAATCTTCATCATAGTTTTCATGTTCATTTGTATAATTATAGAAATCAATGGCGTCAATAAGAATATTTAAAAACTTCACATTATTCAGAAATATTTGATTTATTGACATTTTTTTTTTACCCAATCTGTGACTTAATCCTATATATATATATATGTATAAATAATAACATTTTCAATATTAATACACAATTATTTATGTATATACACATTACATTTAATATAATATCAAGGATAGACAAAGTTTATGAAAAAAATTAACCAGATAATGTTAAGTTTACGAGAATACTTAAAACTTAACGAACTAATGACTTAAATATTGTTAAAATATAGTTAAAATCAGATTTTAATTAGACTTATCTTAGTTAATCAGTTGGATAATTTTTTTAATTTTTTATCGGCATATTTTAAACTTTGTACATAAAAATTTCATTTTCATTTAAAATTACAACATATTATAACAGGTAGTTAACTTATAGCTATAAACAGATACTAAAATAGGTACCGACCTAAAATTGAATTTGTGAAAAATAAATCAATAATTATCTAGTCTTCAAATAATACTTGTAGTATTTAAACACGTAAAAAATCTGTGTGAAGTATAAGTATTAAGTATTAAGTACATACATACAGTATTTATATCACTAATATTCTTGTGTATTTAAAAAAAAAAAATCAATTTATTGAGTTATTAACGTTGTCATTTTATGTTTATTACAGCTGTATTAGATAGATAATATTATTTATTATGAACATTGAATGTTCAACATAATATTTTTTTATAGTTTAAATGACATATTATGTTTAGTAGGTACTTATAAATAATATGAATAGTACCTATACCTATTTATAAATATACAGATGGTACGCTATTATTTACTGGGACTATTATATAATACATATATATGCGTATATAACGTATAATATATGTTTATCTTCATTAGGTACCTATACACGATTTTAAATCAAAATGTACATTATAAAATATAATATAGGAACATAGTATAAAATATATAAATTCAACTTAACCTGATTAAAAAAAATTAACTAGGTATATTATAATTTGTTCGCGTATGTCTTGACTATATTATTTGATAAGTTTAGCGTTCATAAAATCAACTGATTAAGTTAACATAAGTCAATACTATTAACTTATTAACCGGTCGATGCCCATCCTTGTGATATATAATGTACCTGCATAACTATATATTTGAAAAATCATAAAAGGCCATGTATCAGGTATATATTTAATAAAATATATTATCTTTAACTACCCGGTTATGTATAATATAGGTAATGATTATAGCCTCATCTTAAAGTCCTACTCGTGTGATTAATAGTATTATCTTCATCATTTGATTTCCACAATTTTTCTGGAAACTGCATTGTTAACCCGAGAACGTAGATTTTCATTGACATTTATTTTAGCGTTAGGCTTTTCTTGGTGCTTTAGAGATTACTGTGAAAACGTATATGCACTATTAACGTTATGTTTCGCGTTTAGTGTTTAAGTAATAAAAAAAATAATAATTTTCTCTTACTCTTAGATTGTCGACCGGAGATCAAACACAACTAAATCGTTTTCATGAAAATTTATTTTATAAGTCGTACGTACTTTCCGTAAAACATGAGAAATTACGAAAACACGAAATACAAAATATATGAAGACGTGTGGAGCCAATTTTATTCAACTCAATACCGCAATGACTATAGAAAACAGCTGGTCTTCGAAATTTACCTATAAAATATACGAAGCGATTTTAATACGTATTTATAACACATTATAATAGAATTTAGTATGTTCACAGATATAGGTAGGTACTTACGTCTATTCTTACTGTATTGCACATTTTTTGTACCTTATAGTCATTTTGAATTTTGAATTTATATTAATAAACGAAATACAAACACTAAAACAAACGAGTAAGCTGTCAACAGCAAACAAAATAAAAATCACGATTCACGTGCAAAACTACGGTTTTATCACAAAATAAAATACATAGGTATTTTCTGGAGTTATATGTAGAACTTATCTAGAACATCCACGGTAAAAATACAATAACATGGATTTTGAAGCATTATCAAATCTCAGTATAAATATTTATAGACATTGTTATCACATTAGAAAACATTATTATTCATCAAATAATTTAATGTGAACTTATAGCGTGTAAAATTAATATTTATAAAAATGATATTATAAAATGTAGTTTCAGGTATTCGATCAAAATATCCAAATATTATGATTTTTTTAAATTTATTTATATTATCTAGGTAGGGTCAAATGAATTCAGGGGTATATTTATGGGCGAGGAGGGGGAGGGTTCGCTACATCTATCCCATGATACCTGCTATAATTTACCAACTATTAATGTGTATTTAAAATTTTCTAATTCTGTCCAATTTTTCTATCATATACAATTGAAAAAGCGTATTTATTGTTATGAAAGTAATGAGGATTTATAAAACACTACGTACCGTTGGCATGATTTTTGTTATTTTTTTTTTCATAATAATCTCGTATTATATTTAATTTTTTTATTTTTAGAAATTAGGTAGACGCTATAGGTCCTAATACTATATACTTACTAACTTACTAATACTTTCGTTGTACAAACGATACATTTCCAACTATACATCGTCTATCACATACCAAAGCAATTATTTAATTTCATTATGATTTCTATGTTTTGACATTTTTTTACAAGGATATTTTTCTCCTTTGTGTCATGATGGACAACTACCCCTCCCCCCCCCCAAAAAAAAAGAATAATGTATTTAAAAACTAAATTAACTTCATCCATAAATAATATTAATTAATACATATTATGGCATGTGACTTTGTATGACATTTTATTCGTACACTTTATAGGAGGAGGACCCTATATAGTAGAACGTATGCGCACGTCGAAACCGTTGGAATAGCGTGGGGTCTGCGAAAATTCATAGTAATAGTTGGCTATAGTTATAGTAGTTTGCACAGTAATGCAAATTACTATGTTTTATGAATTTTCGCGAATCCGCGTCCGTCTCTATTCTAAGAGTACACATTCTACCGTCAAACTACGAATAGTGTGCAACCGTACGCAATCCAGTGCATTATTCGAACCGGAAAATACTTTGTCACCCAGTGGATTTTGTCACTGTAGATTGGACGACATATTATATTTTTTAATTATACATATTCCAATGCCAAAACAGTTGAGTAATAACGAATGGTTATGGATAAATATATGAAACTAAATAATCATTTTTTTAATAATGAACTTGTTGATTATTAATCGAGTACATTTTATAGTATACCTACTCCGATTTACAATCGTATTAAATGTACACAATTCTAAGGACACAAACACATCTGTAAGAAGAAGAAGATTGGCGATATAGAAAGTATTTTCTCAAATTAAAATAATATAGTTGAGTTTTGTACGATAAAGTTATTGGTAGTTATGTGACAGGAAAACGTCAGTAACCTGTATCATTATAAACATACAAAGATCAAATAACTTAGAAAAAACATTAATTAATCAAACGTTTTTTGAAATTAATATACAAAATTCGGACCTAAATATATTATAATGTATACATATATAAATCGGTTTGAAAATGGTAAAAAAAAAAAGGTCATTTGTCAATTTTCGACCAAATTTTTCTAGACAAATGGTATAGATAACGAAATGTGGGGTTAAAACAGGACTATAGAGGACAGAAGGGGGGATTCAGTGCACCCCTCTATAAATATACCTGTGAAACCAGTTGACCCTACCTGAGTAACATAAATAAATTTGAAAAAATCGTAATATTTCGATGTTTTATTCGTGGATATTTTGTCCTTGGTTATTTTAGTTTGGATATTTTATTCGTGGATATTTTATCCTTGGATATTTAGACCTAGAATCGTGGTTTCAACATATTTTGAAGAAAAATGGAATTAGTAGGTACGTTATGAAAAAAAAAAACATTTTATTGAGTATTAAATTAATATGGGCAATAACACGTTATGAGAAAAAACTGGAGTTAACACGTTTTGTAATAAAATAATGGATATAGCACGTTATGAAAAAAAAATATAAGCTCTTATACTCATTACATGGGAGATAACACGTTTTGTAATAAAATTGAAAGTAGCACGTATTGAAATAAAGCCGACCTGTCAATAGCACATTTTGCCAAAAAACAGATATTTCAAATTAATACATTGAACTAAATATTGATGTTACGAATAAAATAATCTCATCATTGGATTCCTCCATTTTTTACTACAAAAATTGATATTAATATTGATTTTCATAAAAATGGCAATAGCACGTATTTACCACGTGTTACCTTTCAATTTTTTTGACTACAGTCATTCACGATGATAATACTATACATTTATATAAAACTATAAATCGTTTATGTTCGTGAACTCTTATCAAAGCATAACTACCAAAATATACAATACCTTCAATAGTATACACATACTCGTATTATCATAAAATTAATTAACGAAAACAATAACAAAATACAAACAATTAACACAATGGTATCGGATACGTACGTAGTACATACTATACACGTACGTTATTTTCACTTACGTCAAGAATAATTTAATTTATACTTAGACAAGTTTGGATTTTTCTTAAGTTATTTCGCTAATAAGTATGCAAATACTTTATGCCGAGAGTTATCTCTAACAATAATACCGTGCCATCTGCAGCATGATAAACTAGCTTAACGTGTATAATTGAACCATTGATTTGATTAATTTGCAAAATAATGAATGTAGGATATACCGTAGTTTTCTCAAGAATGCTGCAAGATTAAATATTAAAGTTTTCTTACTAAGCGACATTGATTTATTCTCACACCTTATTTGAAAGACACGAATCGCATAAACCATGTTTAGATATCCTTTAATATAATTTGTTTTTTTTTTTTTTTTTTTAATATATAACAGAGTTGTGCGATCGATAGTACAAATTCCCTTCGCCAAACCATATAAACGATAATATATTTTGTTTGACTTTAAAAAAAAAAAATGATCTATAAAGCTCGATAGCAATATATATATATATATATATATATATGTCTTGCCCTTTTCTCCTATATATATATATATATATACAATGACAAACGTGTGAAATATGGGTCGTACATCTTTAAAATTTCGTTTACTCGCAACTCGTTTTATGGATGGATCATAATGGCAATAAATTAAAGTTTGAGTCATAAATGTTTTGTCATCGATATACTGCGCTGATGGTACAAAACCATATACCTATACCTACTTTCTGTACAGGACCATATTTTTTTAAACTTAATATTATAGTAACATTATTGTCTATATTCTACAAAGCCTATATTTTTTTTAATCATACAATATCGACAAGGATAATTCCACAAATAATTTGTAGATAAAAATCCAATGGAGTCAATTTGTTATTAATCAACTTTTTTTAATCATTTATTATAACTCATAAATGATGTATACAAAACAGAATCTCAGAGTTCTCGTAGAACTTGCTTCTCTCCCACTATTTAAAATTTTAATTTTAAAATTGCAATAACTACATATGTTTTTATACATAATAATTATATAAATTTGGTATTGATTTAAAACTGCAGTTATGTTTGTATAAATTAATTAATTGAAAATTGATCAGGAAAAAAAATATTTATGAGTAGGCATATTGATATTATGTTATGGAATGGTATTTATTTATGATTTAAATTGGCTCAGTTATAATCATAATTTAAATATTGTGTTTATGTATCTAATACTATCTTTT
Organism: Pemphigus obesinymphae; assembly: GCA_025469235.1. Taxonomy (NCBI): domain Eukaryota; kingdom Metazoa; phylum Arthropoda; class Insecta; order Hemiptera; family Aphididae; genus Pemphigus; species Pemphigus obesinymphae. Next base: position 15,724 of record JAIPRL010002966.1, on the reverse strand, counting down.
AACGAACCTAGACATTTTAAATTACTCTACATTTTGAACTGAAATAACAACAATGTGATTGATTTTAAAAATCAGAGAGAATAACAAATTTAAAAATTATAAAGTAAAAACAGAATAATATAATGACATTTATGAAAATTATATCACGTCTAAAAAATATTAAATTACTAATTGATAAATAATCTTTTAGGAAAGTTGAAGTGGTGTAACAAAAAAAAAAAAAAATCAATAGTTATTTTTACTAAGAACCGTTATACAATCAGGCGTATATCTTATATACATACTATTTATATATTTTTTTTTTTTGATAGCTACTGGTGAAATTAAAAAGAATAATTTTCTAGATGATTATCCCATCAAATTTTCAAAATATAATATCCATACCCCTATATAATTAATATACGTATGGTATTTATACGTAAAATTTTGAAATACTGCCTTTATCCAAAAAAGTATTTACAGACACAAAACAATGTCATATAAATAGGTCGATTTTTTAAACTTTAGAAAAACAATATTCAAGTTTTTTTGTCTTTTACTCTTTTGTCATTATTTTTTATGTGGTATTAGTTATATTTTTAACTAATATTTGGTATCTACATATTATAAATAACAAATAATATTATTATAATATGATATTGCTATCGAATATTAATAGTGACAATATAATTTTATTATGAACTAATAATAACTAAGTATTATTTTATTTTTATTTTTTCATTTTGAATAAACAATCAACTTCAATATATCATAGTCTATATAAAGTCTTGACCTCTGGATAATAAAATATTTTTTCAATGAAAAATAAATCATTTTTCAGTTATTTTAATTTGAATATGTTTGAATACTGGTATTTCGTATAATTTTAATACCATATTTATGTTTGAGTGTCAGCATAATTTGCCGTAAGATGGGCAAGTTAATTATAAAACTAACGTAAATTAAATATGTTAAATTCACCAAAACCCTTTCAATTTAATTTAAATAGTTATAAGTATATATAGGATTTGGGTCAAAATATGTCTAAAAAATTTAATACAATGTTTTGAGCCTAATGTATTAACTTAACCGAATGGTTTTAAAAATTAATTGTAAAAAATTAAGTAAATACAATAAAATAATTTAATCTGCAGGTTAAATTAATTACTTAATCACAATAAATAATCAATTAGTTAATTCCTACCTCTAAATTTAACGGTATTTGGATAATTTGGATAAGTGATGTATTTTTATCTAATATTGTATAATAATGGTTATTGGGAATTTACTTGACACTTCTTGGTAAGTACCTATACGAAATATTAGTATAATGTGTACATTTTTCGTTCTAATGAATTCATTTAATGAAATAATTTGTTATTACAGCTAGTGCATACATGGTATACTATACTGAAGCCTTATTTTATTTTTATAGCAGTTAAATTAATCGAAGTCAAAATTAAGACAGTATATTTTTATACCTTTTTTAAGTTTTGTATTGATATATGTCAATTTTTAAAAAATATCACGAAAAAATTGTCTTAAAATTAATATTAAATGAGATAAGCAGATAGTTCAACTTTATTGTTAAATTCTTTTTTCGACCTTCCCTTTACAATTTAAAGAGATAGGAAATGAAGTGTCCCAAAATTTATTTACTATAATGTAATTATTTAAATAGTAATTTTCGTAAATATACCCTAAATAAAACATACTAAAAATATGACAAGTATCACTGTATACAAACATAAGTTAAGCTATCTTTAATTAAGCTTCTCGAGTTGTCCGACATTTTAAAATTGATGACACAATTTTTTAATTTGACTTACGATACCGTGCAGGGCCGGGGAGACTATACCGAGAAAATCACTGTGGGCCGCGTCATATTTGGACCGATTAAATAATGAGTGGCAAAAAATATAAGAGCATAAAGTGAAATTAGGAAGGTGCATATAATAGCTGGTACTCTACAGATTATTAAGATATTTTTTAAAAAGTCGATAATGGCTTTTAGGCAAGTAGAAGTCGTAAAACTCAGTGGCCTGTCGGCTTCCCTCTTCGGCGCTCTTTATACGTTCACTGAAACAAATATCATTGGTAGAATTAACAATATACAATAATCAAATTTTAACAAACGAATATTTGTTAAGATAATAAATTTTTTATTATTTTAATATTATTATATTGTTAAAATAATATAAAATGTATTACAAAATACAAAAGTTATAATTTAATAAAAATAATTTGTAAAATTAATACAGAATTTAATTATTCTAATAAAATATGTTATTAAATTAAAAAAATATACTGTTTAATTTGACAATTTTGATTAACAAATGGACGTTTGGTCTACGAACAAGAACAAAGAAAGAAACACAAATTTGTTAATTCAAATAAATTTGTATTCGATTAGACAATTTTACCCAATACTTTGATAAAAGATATTGTTAAATCAATGATACGTTTTGTTATTTCACTGTTAAATTAACAAATATTTTATTTCTAAATCAACGAACATTTTATTGGACGTATATTAACAATCATTGTTATTAAATTAACGTATACTTTGTATTGAAATCACAGATACATTTGGTTCAGTGTTAATACTATTGTATAATACGTTCTGTCAGACAGACTCAACATAACATCACGGCGTACGGTTATCGTTTCATTTCATGTTTCGCAAGGTTTCTGTGTGGTTTATACTTTTCGAGCATATAAACATCATACAATACGATAACAACATACTTTGTCGTATAATGTACGGGCGTACTTGTCTATTTTCGTGTTCGCCGAGTTCGGTGTTATTATTATTATTATTTTTTTTCAATATATATTTATTTATTTGACGGCTCGCGTAACGTGTCAGGTTCGAGAAACGTCACCGACTGTTCATATACGAGACGCGCGCAAATACGGTCCCCGGGGCGGATTTTCGGTAGTGGCGGCGGCCCAGGGTCGGCGGCGGTGTATGGAACGGTTATAATAATAATAATAATAATAATAATAATATAACGGTTGCGAGAGGGATGACGTTGAGTCGGGAGAAAACAGAGCGGCGCGACGAACGGCCAATAAACCGTGGCGAAAACTTCCGACGGTCGGCGGCAGCGGTCTCTCGCAATCTTCGTCGTTGCCGTCGAGCGTGTATTTATTAATATATGGATAGAGACCGTTCTGTAAAATTGGTTGTAACTTACAAAGTGCCTCTAAAAACAGTACGGCCGCGATTAAATTGTTTAACGCTGTCGAAAATACACCGATTGATTATTTTACGATGGATCATTTTTATCGATAACGTTTATTACGATAACAATATTACATAATTATGGCCCACAGTGTACAAAATGTAAATTCGTTTCTTTATAGTTTCACGTCGTTTCAATCAGTTCTAGGCCCGAAATCGTTCAGAAATTCGTCTCTAGTCGATTACATTTTTAAACCCCAGTCGAATTGCAAAACAATATTATTTAACTATTGGTTACTAAACAATTTGAAGTTTCTACTATTTGTTCAAAAATGTATTTTTTAATTGCATTTTATTAACTCATTTTTCGACACTACATTAAAATGTTATTTTTCCATCTGTTCTGTCATCCAACATTATAGGTAGGTGGTACATAATAATAAAATACAAAAACAGATATATAACTAGGGACATAAAAACGTAGTAAAAATTTTATTTTTATGGAAAGGAAATGTTTTCGGTTTTGGACTTTATTACAAAGAAAAAAAAACTATAGGCATTTTGAAATTTGAATATTAAAATTTATGAAAGATATTGTATTACACGCGGACTACGATATTTTCATATAATAAGAAAAAAAAATGAAATACATAACGCAATACTATATGATGAAAAATAAATCAATTGAAAAGTGGCGGAATATTTTTTTCATATTATTACGGTAGTAATATTTGGGTAAAATTAAACCAAACGTATTATTTTTACCCGATATGTATATATTGTCGCCGACACGGTGAAACTGTGAGAATCGACACTGCAGTGTTCGTGACAACTTGGAATACGGGTCACACATTATAGAACAGTGCCTCTATATCACTCTACGGTGTATAAGCCGGCCCTTGAATTTTGATACGATAAAAACCGATTAACCTACCGACACTGCCGATAAAAATCAGCGACAATGGGTTATCATTATTTGGTCCACCGAAATTGTGTATAATTTCGCCTGTATTTGCTCCTCGTTAATTATCATTATTATCAGGTTTTATACCATCACATTTTTGCCTAATCTATGTTCATACTACAGTTTTGTGTTTTAATGCGATTTTTCGATGTACCATATTAGAGATAGAGTATTTGATCGTTTTTATCATATATAATATTGTGAATATTAAATTAACAATATTTGGTTTTACCTTTCTACGGTATCGAAAATAGCTGTGAGGATTTTCGAAAAAAAGAGCGCCGTGCAACAATACACAGGCAAATTTATATAGGATTTCAGTGGGCCGGTGGTAACGCGATATGACGTGGCCCACGTTTTATTAGCGAGCGTCCGGTATTTTAGTATACAGTGTTTGATATTTCGAAAACAATAATAGTGTGTTAAACGAGTAGTATAATAATAATTGTTCACCGCCGAAGACGAAAACGTCGTTTCTCGAAAATACGCGTTTTGTTGAATACGAAAACCAATTATTACAGTAATTCTCAATTAAATAATTAAGAAATCGGGTGTTTTTTTTTTTTTTTATTTAACGTGTCGATGATAGTGTGGTGATAACATGGACGCGGAGATTTTCGGCATAGAAATGTACGCGATCGACTATAATACTATACTACTGCTACGACACACACACTGTATATAATAATATAATGCGGAGAGCGCACAGCCCAGTGCGTTTGGCGCCCACGATTCGCACCGGAAACTCCGCCGCCGCCCCCGCCGACACCGCCCGTCGTCGTATTTTATCTTTTCCCCTCTCCGGTGCACATATAAAACCGATTTCTTCCCCTCTCCACCCCCTAATATTCTACACCATTGAAAACCGTCTCGCTGCACGTTATTATTTTTTTTTTTTTTACGTTTTGCTCTCCGTGTTCTCCTCTCTTTCACTCTCGTGAAACTTTTTCTCCTCCCACCAACCCCTCCACGAAATATTACACGTACGAGATACAAAAACGATGTACCTATATATATATATATATATATACCGGATGGTGACATTGTTTCGACGCTCGTTTTTTTTTTTTTTTTTGGGCTCGGCACATTTGTACACTAAAACTAATATAATGACTAAACGTTTTCAAAAAAAAAAAATACATTTTTTTTTTTTTTTTCGACATCTCATAATACATAACATACGCTATATTCCCGTTATGTCCGTCTCGTCCGTACGTCATCTTTGATCATTCCGTACACATATATATTAATATTATTATATATTATATAATCGTATCGAATAGTATTATGATTTGTGACCAACTCGGCACACAGATCCTAATATTATTCGCTATTTTATATTTTAGATTCTGAGCGAAGCGTTTTTTTACTATTATTTATGTGTACAAAATTTCTACCCGAAGGAGTACTCCGATCGTTACAAGCTTACCCGGTTTCCGGTAGCAAATATCCTTCTAGTTGGTACTAGGACCCATTTTTCGATAAACGCACGAGAAAAAGCTATCGAAAATTTAGCACGAGAATCGGAAAACATGATTGTCCGTAAAATTCTTTATAATTCGAAAACATTGATGCTAGAAGCATGACATTTTCACCAGAAACGAAAATATGTCAAATATTAATACAAAATCGAACATTTTTACTTGTTTTTAGGTTATTTCTAGTAAAATTTGAATCATTTGACTCATAATATACTCAATTGTAGTTTTTAAGACCTGAAAATTTTATACAGTGTTAAAAATATGCCATTCCAGGTACTTAATAAAAAAAAATTGAAATTTTAAATTTATATTAGTATAATCTGCAGTAATTGTCAAGTATATCCGAAACTTTGTGCTCAGAATCGTTTTTTTTTTTTTTTTTAGAAAGAAATGATTTATCATTGCTTTCAAATTAAATATATCCACCACGTATCCTACCCAACGAGCGAAGTGCTTTCACTCCCTACTGACCGGCTTTTTATATTATTTTTGTTTGAAATAAGTTTATAAACCGAGAATTTATCACGTTCGCAGAGTGGGCTTTCGTAACTTGTTTATTTACTATGTTTATAGATTGATGAAATTGAATGTTATTGTTATTCGGTTGTATAATTTGGAAAAATATACTACAGAAAATGTAAACTTATAGAAAATTTTATTATCGTAGTACTACATCGATGTCGATAGCCTAATTTTGGAGTAAATATGGTATAAAGACATTTCAATGTTTGATATCCTGCCTCATTTGATTTTATATAATAGAACTAATGATTTTAAGAGTTAACACTGGGTACAATAATAAAAAACTTTATTTAATCTTTTATTTAATTTTAAAAAAAATTACTGTGTATAATGTAACGAACTCGGTGGTAATTGACCTAAAATATTATCAAAATATCCTAGGTTATCTTTACCCCATAGATTTGTTAACGTGATTATGTAAACAACAAATTGTTAGCAATTAATATTAATAACTTATAGTACCTATATGACGTTACGTACTGACTACTGTCTCAATACCTCTCGGTAAAATATATTTCCTAGGATAATGCTGCTTATCGTAGAGATGTAAAATTCAAAGAAAGTATATACTATCCTGATACATACAATTTAATTAATCGATTCGACAAAATACCGGATTTGATTGTTCTTAGGTAGTCTGAATTTACATTATGATAATTGAGATTAATCTATAATCTTATAATTTATTACAATAGTTCATGTAATATATTCTCATATGCATAGACATCTTACGTATCACATATTGAAAAATATGTTACACATACCTAAATTATTAATTAAAAATTTTAATTGCAGAGTCAAATTTATTTGTATTTTTTCCCAAATGGTTACATAAATATATGAGCCCGATTTCAGTCACATAAGTCTTTGATGTGACACATGATTTGGTATTTTATTATATCTATGACTAATTAATTATTTTTAATAATCTAATTAGCAATAATTGTATTTTTATGTCCTTTTTTTTTTTTTGCTTAATACTTTCTATTACTCCTTACTCGAACACTTGAAAATTTCATATTTCCCAGTTTTCTATTCAAATATAAATTACCCTATTAAGAAATATGGATGACATACCTATATGATTTTGTATATTTTGAAATGGCTGATGAATATGGTAAAATGTATATTGAATAGATACCAAAATCAATATATTTGTAACTCAAAAGATCCCGATTTAAAAATATAATGACCATCAATTTTTAAAACGTTATCAATTTCTAAAATCAATTTTTATGGACCAAATATTACCATTGATAGCTATTTAATGATGCAAATAATAGTCAATAAAAGTCTATATATCCTTACCTTCAATTATAATTTTTGTATTTAAGAAAACTTCACTTAAAATCGTTTTATAATTTCCCCCCTCTTCAAAATAATTAATTAATGTTATACATATACATATTATGCATATCAATAATACATACATATGTATTTAAATGCAGAATATTTTTTTTTAATAACACGAAAGAAGCATTTTAAATTGTAATGTATACTTAAATATACTGTATATTTTACCATGTACTTGATATATCAGACATCTGTTTTATATTTATACATCATATTGTTTAGGACGAACTCATGATATTAACAAGACGATATTTTTATCACGTAAAACGTAGACATTTTAAGTAGCACTGAATTTATTCTCCTTGAGACCCTCGGAACACTCTTAAACATCACTGTATTAGAACTCCATTCTTACTTATAAAAATGCAGGTAACTTAGCTAAAATTTAAATTAGCATATAATATAGAAAACCTGTTTAACCCCAAAGAATATTAGTTAAAAAGTAGACCTTGGACTATTTTCATCTGTTTCCATTAATTTCACCGTAATTACTAGTTAATATTTTACAAAGATCAAAATAGATTTAGATTTGATTAAGGTCTTTGTATTTTACTAATTCAAACTTCGTGTAGCGTATTATTATATCTTATATCGGGACCATTATTCAGGTTTATTTAAAAATCCGCTTTTACAATATTGTTTCGAATCCGTGGTATTTAACTAATAACAGCAATAATACAATATTCACAAATTTATTCAAATATAATTCATTAAATAAAATGATAAAATCCCATCACACATTATTCTATTTAATGTTAAGTTATCACTAAACCCACAAGAAAATACCCTATCCTCTCACTTTACTCAAAAGTCAAAATGTTTAGAAATCTCTAACGACCTGAATACCTCCTTCCACTAAATTATTTAACTAAGTTAATCAAACCCATAAAATATTACGGTACAACCGTCTCCAGTAGTGAGTTTTTTTTTTCAAATATTTGGTTCTTGTAGTTATTATGAATAGGTATTACCTAATTAACTATATTTATTTAAATTTATATTCATATAATAAATACACTAAATCAAATATATCTATAATTTCAATAAAAATATAGATTAATTTAATAATATATGGTTATTAATATACATCCAATAAAATGTTTCTTGATTTAGAAATAAAATATTTGTTAATTTAACAATAAAATAACAAAACGTATTATTGATTTAATGATTTAACAATATCTTTTATCAATGTTTTGGGGAAAATTATCTAATTGTTTATAAATTTATTCTAACTAATAAATATTTTGTTAATTTAATTATAAATATTTTGTGTTCATTTCTTTCTTTCTTCTTCGTAGAACAAACGCCCGTATTTTGATTTGTTAATCAAAATAGTTAATTTAAACAGAATATTTTTTCAATTTAATAACATATTTTATTATGATAATAAAATCTGTATTAATTTTACAAATTATTATTATTAAATTATAACTTATATATTTTGTGAAATTTACAAAATGAATTTGTTATTGTAAACGAATTTTTTATTACGTTATCAATATATACATTAAAATAATAAAAATTGTATTATTTTAACAAATATTCATTTGTTAAAACTTGCATATTGTTAATTTTACCTATGATATTTGGTTCAATGTATACGGTGTCTTAATAATACAATTTTATTTTGAATGTCTCACTTGTTTATATTTCCATTTACTGATTTATATGCTCACCCATGTTTTGCATATAAAAAAGGATTTGTCCAAAAAAGATACAGAGACTGGGTAATAAGTATATACCTACTCGTCTCGCTTCGCTCACCTCGGCATAAGTTAGAATTGTTTATTATTTTATATTTCAAAGCTACTATAAAATACCTTAAAATGTCACATTCGAAATATGATTCTGAGTAAAGTTTATAATTTACAGTATAGTGTTTTCAAATTGTAAGTGCTCACAAAATTTATGTTTATCGCGAATTCTGAGGTAATGTTATTATAATCAGCATATTTTATAACAAGAGATAAAAAACAGTATTAGATTTTTAACAAAAACATAATATATATACATATATATATATTAAATAATCATACCGTTGTATAATTAATAATTGTCATGAAATGAAATTACAGTGAATAGAAGGGCGATGAAATAAAATAATATATGTTGGTAGTACGTTTATAATATGTATACTATTATTAATTGGTATGACGATCAGTATAATATTGTGAAGTAGGTACATAAATATATATTGTCGTATAACAGCCGGGTTTGCTTTTGGGTAGACAAAATTACGTGTTTGGAGAAATGCATACCTATGTGTTGTATATTATTTTTTTACCTAATTATTTCAAAATTTTATATAGTAAAATTAGATAGGAAAGTAAGCTTTGGGTGAATAAAAGTTCAAGTACCTTTTCGATCGATCGAAGAGTTCTGAACGGTCTGCGTTGATATACGGAAATTAGGTACATATTTACGTAACACACGAATAGGATAAAATAAAGGGTTTCGTATGTTATAGGTTCGACGAGTGTAACCACTGTATTACCTCAATAAAATAATATGGTCTGAGAAAGTATATTGGATGTGGAAAGTTTAACACCCCGTTTGTATATTTCAGCTACGGTGTTTTGCTGCAATTTCAGCAAATTAACATTGAATCGAGCAATTTTTTACCTCGGAAGTATAACAACAAAGATTTTTTTGTATACGCAATCGAGTTGAATACACGTCCAGAGTGTTTATTCGGAAATTAAAACGCTACCTGTAAGACAAAGAGTGCGAGTGAAAATATTTATTTCTAGAAAATTATTTATATATAATTATACATTTATATACCTATATACAGTGGCGTAGCCAGGGGGGGCAGAGGGGCCATGACCCTTCCATGGGCCTTTTTTTTTTTTTATAGCGATTGTATATGATCTGATTTTGATAATATAGTAGCTTTATAATATTATTATAGTATAAGGTCTATGGCTTATTTATTGTTAACGTACTTAACGCATGTTCTCCCGATAAACCTAATTATGTTTTTTATTATCTTATCAATAACCAAAACTTGTGTTTGTTAAATTCAGTAACCAAGTTTCATTAAGTTAACCACGACAATATACGTGATAAGCAAAATATATTGTATTATCTATGTATACATAGTCATAGATAGCCGTTCTAATATTTAAATCAAATTCTAATATTCAAGTTCTAATTTATTGAACTAATAAAAAAATAATAAAAAATAATTTATTAAATGTGTATAAATTATCAAATTAATATCTATATAAGTATAAATCTGAAGTAGCATAAGAGTTGAGCTTGGCGTTAGCTGACATAAATAAAGATGAGTTAAACTATAACAATATGTAGAAAGATATTTCGTTGGATTTTTCTAAAAGATCTCCCAGAAGGATGCAAATGTTAGATTGGACACAATAAATAAAATATATTTTGCCTAGTTAATAAGTTTATTTTCAGTTTTTTTATTTAAATATTAACATTATATTTATTACGTATTATTTACTTACTATAATTTATTAGTTATTAATTATTATGTTACCTAAGCATTAAGCATTCTAGTAATTAGTAAATATTTTATTAATGCCAATATTACTTTTTTAAATATAATAAAAAAAAAAAATGTTATTTTAATTATGGTATTTATTGGCCCCCCTTGCTTAAATCCTGGCTACGCCACTGCCTATATATACATATATTATGTGTATAATATCAACGCACATATATTTAAACTCGGAATATTTTTCTATAAATACGGTACATATCGAATACGAGTATATTTTTCTCCTATAATATTTATATCAAAATTAATAAAAATAAAAAATAAAAAAAGAAGTAAAGTTAAAAATACAAATATACCTATAATAGGTAATAATTAAAAAAAATTATTGTATTAAATTAATTTAGCCTATTATAAAAGTAGCTTAGTATTTTTTCAACATAAATGTGCATAAGGTACATTGAAACTGTAAGTATAAGAACGGTTATTGTTTCCTCCTTAGGTTTGTGATCTGTATTGGGATATTGGCGTATTCGCTATGTCGTTTTTAATTAGATCTATTCCCTTGTGTCATTTTCGGTTTAAAATTAATCCAACATTGTGTTTTCGTTATTGCATTTTTAATGTTTTAACAAAACCAGTAAAATGAGTACTGAAAGACCTGTAAAAATATTTACCTATAAATTTATGTTATTTATTTATTTAAAATTTCAACGGATTATTCCATTATCATATTATATTACATATATATATATATAATATATCCAATTACAATAATTTAAAATGTTTAGTTCAATATTAACATACAAATAATCAATGATAATTCAATACGTGTTAAAATAATGTAGTTACATTTTTTTTTATAGTGGAATCATTCAGTTTATAATAAATATAGTTTATAAGCGGATATTGAATGTAGTAGGATTGTGGGTATATTACACTGAACGTAAATCAAAGAAATAAAACCACTTGAAAAACAAAAATAAGCCCGATTTTGTCACATTTGTATTTTTATTTTTCTAATGTAATTATAATATAAGTTATAAACTGTGATTGTTATGCTATTGGTGATAATTAATCTTAATTGTGAAATACGTGAATAATTCTTGAAATATTAATAGAAATTATGAACTCAGAATTACAAATTTTGTAATGTTATAGCTATTACTGGATAACGATACAGATATAATCAGAATATTATTCGATATAATGAAAATAAATTTAAAAAAAAAAGTTAAGAAAAATGTCGAAAAATTCAGTCTGTTGACTTCAGGAGTAGTTTGAAAATTAGAAATGTACTTCATCCATAAAAATGTTTAGAAAATAGTATTTATTAAATGGTATTAAATATCTGAAATCTGAAATATAATCTATTACTTAATTTAAATAAGTACATTAATTATACATACCTAATTAAATTTATATTATTTTGCAGGTATGATGCATATATTGGTTTATTATTTTGTGTACTGAAAAATTATGCATAGAACATAAAAAAAAAAACAATAATCTCTGTGTGGTATAATACGAATAAGGTATGTATATTTACAGATATATTTGACACATAAATAATATATTAGTATAGATATTTAAACAGGGAAATATTAATGAATATTCCTATATATATAGACATTTATTTTATATTAGGTATAATAATTTAATTTTTATAAGACCTGAAAATATAATACAGTATTAAAATTACATCATTCCAGCTGCACACAAAAAAAAAAAAATGTAAACATCGGTAGGTACAAAATTTTTTAATAATTATTTCATTTTTTTTTTAAAATATGTATTACTTTGGTATGATATGTGTTCGAATTTGGGGTAAGTAATAGATATATAAATTTGAAATTTTCACCAAAAACGTATTATAAAGTAAAATATTTTTTAAATGTTTACTCATTTTTGAGCTACTAATAGCAATTTTCCATTTTGAGACATTTAATCCATAAAGTGTACGTATATGTACTATTTGTACTCTTCCACATTACATAATAATTCGATTTTTTGCATTTATATTTTTTTTTTTACAAATATGTATTTTTTGATCAAAAAAATAATAGTGAAGTCAGCATTTGGCGATCAGACTTCGTTTTATGTTATATCAAATTGAAATTTAGCGATTTTGATATGTTTTTTAAATAACTTCATTTTTCTTAATATTTCAATATTCAATAAATGTATGTGATCCAATGGTAGCCAATAGGGTTTTCAATGCTCGGGGTCCTCGGTTTGATTCCCGATACTTCTAAATAGTTTTTTGCACTTTTTTCAACTTTATTGTTCATTATATTATATAATATACAGTAATTTTTAAGTATATCTGCCAAAGCTTCCCTCAGAATCGTTTTTTTTTAGAGTTTAGAAAGAAATGATTTATCATCGCTTTCAAATTAAATATATCTGTCATCATTATCCTACCCAACATGAGAAGTGCTTCCTCTACTGACCGGTTTTATTTTTTAATCTTGTTATTATCAATTAAAGTTATTATTAGGTTTTTTTATTATATTGATATTGTTGAAATGCGTACCTACCTATTTTATAAAATATTTTTTTATTCACTTGTACACTAAACAAAATCTTGATATATTCATATTAATAATGATAAACAAAAGATACTGATTAAATCAACAAAATTCTTATACAGCCAACAAACAGTTTTGAACATTTCACAAATAATCTATTTAGAAATTTTAATATCTATTATCATAAAAATATAGAGTTTACTAAAATACAAATCAATTTTAACATTTATGTATAATCACTGTTTGAAGGATAAAATAACTTTTAGTTTAACAAAATATAATTTATATAGAAATATAATGTATATGCTTATTTATTGTGCGGATATTTTTATTGTCAATTTGTCAATTTAATGTAAATTTTACAAAATTATATTGTAATATATTAATTATTGATAAAATAATGTTTATATTATTGTGATAAAATATTTATATAAAAATATGAAAAAATTGTAAAATAACAATTTAATATATTATATACCTATCTATCTTAGTTTGTATATAATATATATTTATACAAAAACTAAGAGTAGGTAATGTTTACTTAAAGAAAGCAAACGGAAACATTTTATTTTGAATAATTTACATAATTAATGACTTATACTACAAAATTAAAAAACCCCATTACTGAATTTATTAGAACTACTGTAAATATGGCTTTCAATGAAAGATTAAAAAAACTGTTCAGATACAAATATTTGAATTTGGTATATCTTATTTTCGATCTTATTAAAGGAGAGTGCATACTTTAGATTTGGCAGAGCAAAAATAAATTATTGCAATTAAAAAAATTATACTGAGTGAATATTTACTACAATTAATTATATGAATTGTAGTAAATAATTATAGCAATAATAATAAATATTACGAAAATATCTCAAAACACTATACACTATTATACAATTACTATCAACTTAAAAGATTTTTGAAAAGTAATCTGTCATTCAATCAGCAACACTTGCCAAATTGTGTAAGTGATGGATTTCGGGTAGTCGACGTCAATGATTGTTAAAGACTAATTATTATTTGACTTATTAGTGAAAAATATTGGTTAGAATTTAGAAGATATAACTTAGAAGTAAACAAAAACTAGAAAAGATTTTAAAACGATACGTATTCGGTCAATTGGTAAATGTATGGGGTAATAAAGTAAATAACGGAAAATGTCATATATACAATGCACAGGTAATTACTATCCACTTTACTTTATATTTTGTTTTAAAATAATAGTTTTTTTTTTTTTTTTTATATATAAAACAGACCTATTGTTATTGCATAATTGGATTTCTTCGTACACTCGATGTTCACGTCACGCGACGCACGACAATATATTACAATTTTATTGCTGCTCTGTCGTGTTCTACATTAGAGATTTAAGAGGGGACAGACCCCCAAAATGGTTTTTATTTTATTTAGTTTATATGGCTTAGAGTCTACCAATATATACGACCTAACCGTAGCAATTACCTTCTTTTTTTTTGGATTTTTTTCTCGTCTTGGTTTTGGTGGTCCTTTGGAAATGTTATATTTTCAGCAACACCTATTTTTTCCAGGATAGTCGCCGTGTAATAATCTTTTCATAAAAGGTAATGAGATTAATGATTCCCTTGCTTTTTCTATCAAATATTCCATTAGGTCACCGCGACATCAGATTCTTTATTCGGATTTTAACCCGTTTTATAAAAAGTCTCCTTTTCAACTCTGAAAATGTCAATAGACTAACTTACCCAAACTTGTACCTTTAAGTATGAGGAACTTGTATCCCACATTCCTAAATATTCTTTGTATTCAAATCTCAAACTAACGTACTGATTCAATCTTATTCCAGATTCCGGATGAAACATCTAACCTAACTCTTCCGTACCGTTTTTAATTTAGGTCTCGGTGATGTTTCTATTTGCATTAATAGAGTGTACATTCATATGTGTAATATATCCCTCTATTCAGCTGCTTTTCTGTCATTTATAAAAGAAATATGTTTGCTCCCGATATAAAAACTACAACTTTTTTGTTTCAATCTATTCTCAGACAAACGAATAAAATTCTAATTTCTCCTATAGTCCCCTTTATTTCCTTCATTAGTTAAAAAATTTAATTTTTATTAGGTAATCACTAGGGTTCGGATTTTGAGGCAAATGCCTTTTTTTTTTTGGGGGGGGGGAGTGATAGAAAGACCGTTCTTTTATAAAAATGTGTTTCGTTTAATTTCTATGCTAATGGATAAACATTATTTTTGCCTTTTTCCCC
>JAIPRL010002965.1:0-52213 GCA_025469235.1 Pemphigus obesinymphae | reverse complement strand
AAATATTTTATAACTGTCTAGCTATTATTTAAACATTTATGTCTAAAATTGTAATCACTGTGTGTATATGTGTATTGTATATATTATGTCTAAAGGGTTTATCCCGTATATTTAATAAAATAAAATATAATTTGAGCAATAACTACAACCTGCGTTCAATTTTCTTTGCACTCAATTGTCCGCACTCGATTGTCCCGTACCTAATTGTCTGCGTTCAGTTATCGGGACATCGAAGACATTTTAGAAATGCATTTTTGTTTTAATTTCAAATGAAATTGTTTGTAATGAAATTTCGCCATGTGTAGGGTTAGTGACGGAATTTTAAAAAAATTATGAAGATGGAAGTCTGGAGGTTGTTAATTGTTATTGATAACAAATATATAGGTAACATATTAGAATAAACCACAGGGCAGAATAATAAAAATAACTTATATTATTAACTTATGATTACAATTTTAATAATAATAATAATACGCCAATTTATCGAATCACGCGTTTTGTGTACATTATATTATTCTTCCGTTAGCGAAAATTGAAGGACAAGCTATTATTATTATTATTATTATTATTATCATTACTGTTCGTGGACGTACCATGTGTGGTGGAATGATAGCCTGTGGAACAATTGCCAAAGGCAATAAACCGAATAGTATTACCTATATATTTTATTAATGGTTATTAATGGTTAGCCGATTTTAACGGGTACGGTAGATATTTAGACCGTATGTATTTTCTTATATCTAAAACCGGTCACAGCTATATTATAATGAGTAATGATCGACTGTTACGACATAAAAAAAAAAATAAAAAAATAATAATAATAAAAACGATTTGACGAGTTATAGACAACCGGTATATATTAATATAATACTATATACATTATGTCGTCGTGTAAAAATAGCGTATGTGTACACACATATACTTTTCCGACAATTTTGACCGCACAGTTATTATATTTCCGGTAAATGTGTACACAAACACTTTGCACGTGTATACCTAAATATTATTATAATAATTGCTACTTAATACATCGTGGGTGATGATTAAGAAAAAAAACCATTAGGTGGCAATGAAAAGAAAATGCAGTTACATAACGCTATTTTTACGGTTTCCGCGTTAAAAAAAAATATCGCCGAAAATCGACGAGCACGCGTGTGAACGTTCGTGTATCGTAATAATGGTGTTGACGAAAAAAAAAAACAACACTTTATATGAAATATTGCTCACGTTCGAGATTCGTTCGCTCGATACTCGGGAATAATATGTTTACACTGCAAGTATATAATAAGGGTATTAAAAGAAGTCTCGCAAGATTTACTAGACCTCACACGAGCAACGAAGGAGGTAAACAAAACCATAATAAATATAATTTCATCGGAATACAACCCTATATATATATATATATATATATACATTCAGATGGACTGACCGAAAGAAGAATTTGAGGGTACTATAGGGTAGGACCTTGAACTGGATTTCATTACAACATACTTATATTATAGTAGGAATGGCCAACTAAAATATCTAACTATATAATATACGAGTATACAGAGGGCCATAAACTTGTAATTTAAAGTTATCGCGGGGCCACAACGAAAAATATTTTGTATTATTGGATAAAATTAACATAATATTTGATACAATATATTATAAATATAGGAACGTTGTGTGTTTGTGTTAAATTATTAATTTACAAAAAAATTATAAATTGTATTTATTACGAGTACATTATGAAGAAATGAAATGTGCATTTTCTAAATTATAACAATAAAGTATGTATACCATATATAGGTATTATATAGAATACTGGGAACAAAACGTCCTAGATTCATAAGGCGCCATTATTATTTTTTGTTTCCAGAAAAATATAATCAATATGGAATGAAAACGGGTTAAAATAATCGTACAAGTACATAGGCAGTAAATGGATTGACGGCGGGGATCTTATTTTAAGTGAATGTACACTTATCGATATGATATAGACCTGCTTACAGTGCTGCAGTTGCGCAGCCACAGGAGGTCTAAGGTTTAGGATCTACGTTACCATTCCCCCTTGAGTACCTTTTTATTTAATCAATAAATAATTCTAATATAATATATACATATTTCTCATTTTTAATATACGAGTACGTATATTATATTGTGATAGTCAATGTATATAATATTTTTTTAAAAAACACAACATTGATTGTTAACATTACAAAAAATATAATAATATAGTTATTTATATACAGTTGCAATTGAAAAATAAAATATTATTAGAGTGACAATATATATTATTTTCAAGTTCCCACTCTGTAAAATTGTTCATTTACTTAATAAAAACACTGACAGAAACTTTCAAGAAAAAATACCAATATTCATCGCAGGTTAAATACCTATTTGAAATGTTGTTACGATTAACATATAGGTTTTATAATATAAACATTATATAGGATAATCGAAAATAGTGATATGTATCCATATATTCTATGCATGTATCACGAATAAATATCGTGAATAATTTACAGACGGATAATTTTCGCACGAATAGTTGTTGCGAGAATAATTTTTTATCAACAATTAATAGGTGTTAGCTAGGTAGGTACTATAAATTATAATATATAGCCAGTATAGCATACATTAAATATATATATATCCTATAAATGAGACTAAAAAAAAAATAATAATAATAATACTACAATGTCATAAAATATAAGAAAGAGATACCTAGGTCATTTGTTATGAATTTTATAAAGGGTGAGTAAAGGGATGAGATTAAATAACGGTAGTTATTTAGAGGTATATATCGATATAACGGAAGAAATTATAAATATTATAGTGGCTTAAAGCTTAAACGGAATCGTAAATAACACATGTGTGTGTGTGTGTATGTACAATGCACATACATATAATTAAATAGAAAGACCCAAACTAAAAGTAAATGTAAGTGTTATATATTATATATATTTAAAAAACCAATAATCAATTATTTAAAAAAAATTATCTATTTTTATTAAAACAAATGATAAAAGATATTTATTTTTATCTAAATAAAATAAAGTACTTATCTAGTTATCTAGCTCAACACTACTCCCTGGTATCCAAATCAACTCTTAACTATATAGTCTAGTATAACTACAGTCAGACAGACGGACATAACGGGGATATAAGTGATCTAAAATTATGTTCAGAAACCTAAAAAAAAAAAAACTAACATATACCGACATTTGTTAATTAATCATCGCCATTCTCCGGATTCACTTTTATGAGTTGATAATTTATTACGGTCATATACTTGTGTAAATGTAGGGATAAGTTGAAAGGAAAATAACAACTCACCACATCTACGTAATTAAAATGTATTAAAACGTATACAATACTGAATACACGAAACACTTGACACGATATTATACTATTATAGACTCAGTGGCGTACACATACGGGGGGAGGGGTATGGGAGATAGATAGGTACCCCCTTGACAGTCTTTTTTCAAATTTTGTATTAATTATATTGAGTATAGTTTAATGTAAAAAAAAATTGTTATCAATTACATTTTCTTTTGATGATAATTATGACAATGATTCGAAGCAATTACCTTTACATAATATTCCAACTTTTTTTATCTTGACTACTGTGGAAATGTGAGATAAAGATAACTTAAGTATAGTTAATGCATGGTTGAAATTACACTATGATGAATTTACAGTCATGAAGATAATAATATGAATGTTCAATGTGTATTGTGATTTCCATTTTGCTCCATTTTAATCTCTCTTATATGTGTAATACGTTTATCATTATATGTTGTTTGTTAATAATTTATTATATATAATATTTAATTGTAAATAATATAATAATATTCAATTTTTAAAAAGCTGTTTGGCGTTAATTATAAAAAAGAATAAATATTATACGGTAGAAATACGCTAAGTGTAGCGTAAGACCGTTCCGGTGTGTAACGTGTCGCGGGCAGATACGAACTGATTTATTAAATGCTGGAGTTTAAGTTTAATTTAGAATTGAAATATCTATTAATACATTTTAATAACGAAATATTTTCACCTCGTCTATTTGTAAAATATCGTCTCATTATAAAGTTAAAGCTAATTAAAGAATCAAAAAACTGAAAACGTTGTTACTTCTTTAATATTTAATAATTTAACATAATACAAAAAGGTGATAAAGAGCTTTTATGAATATTATTTTCTTTAATTTTGTTAATTGGTGTTTTAACTCTACATTTAACCTAAATGTTACAGTTTACAATTTAAGTAGCGTAATACTTTCTATGTATCCCAATAGTCAGATAAAACCAGCAAAAACCTCTTGAAAATGAGGTGAGTAGTCTTCATAATACAAATTACATTTTATGTTAATTATTAAAGGTGATTTTATTTGTGGAGAGGTTTACCATATACTGCACTGTTAAGAAAAATGTCCATCCCCATAGGACTAATTACGCCACTGTACAGTATGGAATTATTATTTTTATGAAATATAAAACGTATACCTGTTCGGCACTTATAAATGCGAGTTTTATTACATTTTTAATTTCAGTATATATAACGTAAATTTAGTTAATTATACTACCTATAATATAGGTACATTGCGCCATGATATACATACAATAATTTGATGAATCACTGTATATATCCAGTGTAATAATTATTGAGATACAAAATAAATAATTTATATTTTCTTTATAACGTAGATGAAACACGTTTATGAAGCATAGGCTCATAGCCATTAATTATTAATGTTACATATTTAATATTATTATTATACCGACTTTAAGAGGAATCAAAATAAAAGATATAGAATTAATAATAATTTTTTGCTAAAACAAATTATACTTGTTAATTTATAATAATAGCCAATAGGGCTTGCAATTCGTGGACGAATGAACAACAAACTTACGTGAATTCACTTTCGATTATATTGGAGTGGGTAGACCGGTTATTTTTTGTCTTTTATGGTAGTTTCTTAACAAGTCAGAAATTTTTAAAATTGCGAAAAATCGCCAACAGCAAAATCAAATATGGATTGTAATATTTTTAATTTAATTTCTTGACGTAACGTTTGGATTCTAGCAATATTTTTTTTTTTTTTTTTTTTTTTTGCGTAACACCCTTCAGTGGAATATCAAAAATCAATGTATGGATTCATTAATGAGAGGTCTATATTATATTAGAACGAAAAATTTCGTTTTTTGTTGTTTGCGATTTACGCGTGTGAAAATCACCGAATCGTAACCATTTAGCTATGCTGCAATAGTAAACATTTCCGAACAGTCATCGTCAGAAGTTTAGCGAATATTTATATTCGGAATGACACGTAAAAGGAAAATACTTGAAAATGGTTTTTTATAAACTATTTTTATATATGCATGTTTAAAAATTATAATAATCCTGATTTCATAATTATAGTTATCAAATAATCATGCCGAATATTATATAGTCAAATGTTAATAGCATATTATCGATAACTTTAATGTGCGTGTTTAGGATAGGTATTTCATGAATTAATATGAAATATTCATCAACATAAAGGACAAAAATTAAATGGTACCTATATCTACCAATATATATTTACGAAAAACCAACACTCCTCTACCTACTATAATGTATACATTATTAATTGTATATCCATTATAGTCTCGTATATTGAAGTCCAAGAGATATATTTTTTTTTCAATTATCGTCCGCTAGTCACTTGGTTGAAAATGTTTCTTCGGACCAATAACATTATATGAAGCGAAAGGCTGTAAAAAAATGTATCTTGTATATTTATAATTCTGTAATATTTATATTTATATTTTAAAAAACTGACACAAGCCCGGATTGGATTTTGTGTTAGGATAACTGGGATACTTTAGATCCCAGTTATCATCTTACATAGAAAGGTATCTAAATATTAATTTTTAATTAAACAAATTCATTTTAAAACCATAAACAGAAACAAGGATTTTAATTAGACCATACTTATATATACAATATATTACAATATATTATATATATATTATAGTTGTCAAGCTATTATTTATATTAGGTGGTCTCAATATTAGATATAATATACAATTTGGTAGTCCACCCCAAAACAATAAAACCCTGATAATGAAACTATTGTACACCTTTCAAAAAATATTTAAAAAACGTTTAAACTGAATACAAAATTATATAAACGAATTAGTCGATCGAAAAATAAAGCTTAATGGGATGAAAATACACATTAATACATATAGAAAAAAAAAAATTTGTTTAGCCTCATTTTTATAAATGAATTATTATAAATTATCAAGCCCAGACTTCTAAAAGCAGTTTATTTCTCTTAATTTTGATCTCACATTAAATATGGTTCTTAGTTCTCCTGGCATTTTATTAATATTTAATGTAATTGCAACGAATTTGAGGAATAAAGATTCTTCTTATGTACTTATTACTATTTTTATTGTGGTGTAATCAAGATATTTGTTTAAAAATACGTTTACGCAAACCAAATTAACTGGCTTTTTAAAGTGATTTAAAGACATAATACCTATTATAAAATCTGTAGATGACAACAATTCAGAGATAATCTCATTGGGTTTTTACAATTTTCTAAATAGCGAAGCTCGTTATCGAAGATACAAAATACTATTTTTTGCACCATTTTTAAAACACTGTAACTTTTTTTAAACACACTATTTGAAAAAACGCCTATGAGATAATCTCCAAAATATTGTTTTCTATCAATTTTATAATAAGTGTTTTAACGCTAAAATTTTTTTAAAATGTCATTTCATTTGTATTGCGGAAACATAATTTTATCGTTGAAAATCTTCAGTCCTCTTAATTGATATCATAAGAAATGCTAAATTAAGTGGCGTAATTATTTAGGTAATTTGAATTGAATTTCAATAGCTCAACGTAGTAATAATATTTTTACATCTCATAAAGTACGTTTAAATGCATATTTAGTTATACGCTTGATTATTGGCATGATATCCTTTTACTGAAAATGTCTCGATTTTGACCATACAAAAATCATGAACTTGATGAACATTGATAAATATTTTAATTTGGCAAAAAAAAACAATTAATTGTAATGTAACAGAAGAGGAATTGTTAAAACAATATATTAATAATAATAACATTGTTATTATTATTGTTATATGTTATTGTTTCGAGCAAAAAAAAAAAAAATATATATATATATACGTATAATACCTATGTAGAAAACTGAAAAGATAAGAAATTTGACAATAGTTTTAGATATTGCATAATAATAATTAGTTTGTGTACATGAAGTATAGTCATCTGCTCAAAATAATACGTTATGTTTTAAACAGTCACGGTTTGTGGTGGGCGTATAATAGTGATTCCGTCTCTGAACGATTCAGTATTTTACTGAACTTGTCGTGGGATATTCTCCTTACGAGAATGATGTGCACAATTTAGTGTGTACTTTCCTATTTTTATCCGAAAAAATGACAACACCATTGCACTAAAAAGTAAATAAACTCACAATTTTCCTTCATAATATTACAAGTTCAAGGTCTATAATAACGAAAATATACAGATTTAGGTATAATATTGTGTGTTTGGTTCATGGCCTAGCTATTATTATTAGTTATTACATATGTATTGACTGTGAAAATTATTTTGTCAATTCTGAGGATTAGACCGCAAAGCTGATAGAAATTATAGAATTTTCTTACTGTTATTATTATTATTTTTTTTTGTCCAATACTATCGGCTATAGTAAAGCCAGGGGCCCAATTTTTTGTCTTAAAATGATAATATATAGTAGCACAGGTCACAGAATCACAAATTTTAGTTTTTAGACTTGAAAGTTTACTTTTAAAATCGTTATTTAATTTTCAGGAGATCATTTATGGAGATTCGTAGATAGGTTAAAAATGAGAAAATCTTAGATAGGTATTATAATTCAAGATTTTTCCGATAATAATACACCTAAAAACGTTTTTAAAACGAATTTTTAGTCAATTTAAGTACTTATTTGTAATTTAGTATTTTTTTTTTTTTTTTATTCACGTTAAGCCCATTAAATGAACTTTTTCCGGCACATTAAAATCGAAAATAAGTTCCAGGTGCAACAAAAGCACCATTTGCTGTACTCGTGTGCATGCCAGATATCATATTATATCATTATAAGGTAAATAATAAATTGTAATAGTAAATTGGATACAGACTACTCAATATTGAAAATAACTGATCTCACATAATCTAATGGAAACTGGGAAGTCCTCATATTACAAACTTTGAAGTGGTACGTAGATTTTTGACAAACGACCGGATTTAGAATGATTTGAATTTGTTGTTTTGGTAATTCATTTTTATCGTATTACTAACAACCGCTGACCGCAGTAATTTAATATTATATTACTGCACACAAATTTATTGTTATCGTTATTCAACACTTACTAACGTCAAACTATAGCAACTATACTAACTATAGTTACCTAAATATACGTTTTACACGAAAAGTTGGACTTCGTTAATACAAAAAATAATATAAATTACTATAGAAATAATAAATGTGTTTCTAAATTTGAATTCATTAAATTAATTTCATTATAATTCTACCTATACTTACTATGAGAGATATGTTTTATTTGTACAGTATAATATAAATGAAAATAGTAAAATTCAATAAAATATTTAGGAGACTTTTATAGTTTTTAGACTTTTATGAACATTTCATAGACATATATATCATAATATATGTTATCTCCTGCAGGATTATTTATGCTGTTATAAGTTATATGCATATGTGTTTAATATTATCATCTTTGGATGTTTAATATTCATAGGCACAAATAGGTTCAATTTAGTGGGGGGGCTTCAGCCCTGACTATTTATACATTGAATATGTCCCACCTCCGTCTTAAAATATCTTAAAATTGAACACAAAGTTTTAATGGTTTTTATAAGTATATTATATCTATATTATAAATTATATTATTATATATTATAAATTTGGGGGCTAATTATAATTTGGGGACTAAGCTCCCTTAGCCCCCCTGCAATTTGCGCTTATGTTAATATTATCACTATGATAAAAAACATTGCAATTTTAAATCTTAGGTTGTGTAACTTTCAAGACATAAAAAAAATTATTATGTTACATCATGTGCAATAATTAATAAATGATTCTACTTGAATATTAATACAGATTCTAATATATTATTTGAGTTAATCTTCTTTACTTAAACAGTCATCATGTCCTAATCTTATACAACAGATGAAACATGGCGCAGTCACAAGGATTTTAAATCGACACTTATGTGCGTAATGCGTAATAAAATCTCTCTTCAATAAATAATAAAATAATAACGCGAGAGTCATGAGTTCAGACTGCTGAAAGAAATAGTGATCGGTGAAATTTCTGATCAATGGAACGAGTGGTATCAACACTTTAACATCTTTCTATTAGCGTCAGGTAAAAATGCTGAAGGAGATGAGAGGAAAATTTATATTCTGTTAAACTTAATTGGTCCAAAAGGAGTGAAAATATATAATAATTTAAAAAAACCTAATAACATTACATATGATACAACTTATACAACAGATGAAACACATGCACACATGCACATACACCTAAATCTTGAGTTCGTGTATGTGCATGACACAAGATTTGGGCACCAAACCGAACTATGAAGTTTAAGAGGACGTCGTCCACCCAATTTTTAAAAGATTTTGTATAGGCAATTTTAATGAAATTTTAAGAAAAATGAAAATTCAACAATTTGATTATATTTAAACATATTTTAAAATAATCTTGTATCAATATCATTTTTTATTGTGGTGTAAGCACGTTATATGTTAAAAATCATGTTTACCCATTTGTCATTTTCAACAACTTGAAAATATCATCGTAGGCAGATGAAATAAAAAGATAAATTATAAAAAACAAAAGTATTTAGCGACCTACGTAGTAGATGTTGGATATGTGAATTTTTACATGTTTTTTGAGTTGTTAAAAATCAATTTCTTTAATTTTTTCAATAACTTTAAATCTTAAAAAAATAAATAGGTATATCGAAAAAAGATATGTACATAAGTAAATTGGTCACTAGATAATATTATTAGCTATAATTAGTTTTTTGTTTCGTGTTTCCAATATGTTTGTAAGCCGATAAAAATGAAAAATGTTATTGCAAGTTTTTCATTGAAAACTTGTAGGTACGACGTTCTCGAACCCGAACTCGAACCGAACTTTTGTTCGTTGAACCCAAACGAAACTCTTTGTTTTAATGTCGAATCCGAACCGAACTTGGAAATTAAATAATAATAAAAAAAAAAGGTCATCATCTCCATCGATGATCCTATATTATTACTATATTACTTTTATCACGACTGTTCGTTAGATTCGTATAATGGCGAACTCGAATCCGTTCCAGAAAATCTTGGAGTTCGAATATAGTGCGTACAAGTTCTGCAGACTTCTCCTCGAGTTCGAACTTCAAACTCACGTTCAAACTCTCCATTCAAGTTCGGTCAGTTTCGACCTTTTATATCAGTTATAAGTTCGAAATATTCAATTACTTTAAGTTGTGCGAAAAACGGTGTTTGAATAATAATTTAATCACGAACGTTTTTAAAACGTGGATTCCGGATACGTCGTATTTATTTTCTGCGTATTTTTTTTTTTGTTTTGTTTTATGGGGATTTACCAAACTCCATCGTCGGACACCACTCGTCGTGTTCTACGCACGCATCGTCATTATATAACAAACACGGACGGTTTGTTTACACGGACGTGTTGGACGATTCAATGGAACGCGATTTGTTTTCGTTTTTTGAATAGTCACGGCAGCGGGCGTACAATGGCGGTACGAACAACGATGAGAACGATACAACACGGGAATTCCCGGCTTTATCCTCCTCTCGAAAACGATTCATCCGTCCGATGAGTCACGGGCGTGCGAAATCCCCTCGGAAAAAACCCGTCGTGAGCCGGTGAAAAGCGGGCTCGTGCGCCCGCGCCCATCCGTCCGTCCGTCCGCCCGGCGGCGGATGCTGTTTCTCTCGTCGCCACTGCCGAGGAGGGGCGCGCATAGTGCATGCAGCCGCCGCCGTAGTCGCGTTTGACCGCCACTGGCACTACTACTCGGCGGCGGAGCAGCTGACCCACCCGGCCGTTAGACCGTGCATTCACTGCACACAGCGTTCAGTAATGCCAGTGCGTTGGACCGAGCCGGCGCCGCTCGCATCTTAGCGCAAATAGTGTTGTTTCGAATATTGATATTATTATACAGGTATTTTATTTTTACTTTGAGTTGTCGTTATAATTTTTTTTTTTGCGAAAAAAAGATTAAAATAAAACAGGTACGACGCGCGCCCATCGAGTTTATCGTTATTTTTTTTTGTTTTCGACGATTTCTTTTTATTTGCTCTCGATCGTGTTTTATACTATATAGACGCGCGTTTTTTCCCCTTTTTTTATTATTTTTTTTTGTGTGAACACGTGACACCGCGCTACTTCTGTATACACCACTGCAGCTCCTTGTACTGTCGCAGAAGTATACGCGGAGACACACTCGAGTTCGCTGGCAGTAGAATTTTTCGAACCATTTACGCGGACGGACATGTCACTGTCCGGCGACGGCCGCGGCCATTACGATCGTCGCCGTCGTTAACGCCACTGCATATGCGGTACAAGTGGCCACAGTAGCGGCAATGCACCAACATTACGTCCAAGACAAACAGGACCGGATCGGTACGACGACGGATCTATACGCTGGTGACTGGTGAGCAGTTTTATCTAATATATCTATAATTTAGAAAAAAAAGGCTCAATAACAATAATTATCATCGTAACGAATGTCTAATTTTAAGTACCTACCTATAATGATAAATCGGGTTAAAAGTAGGAATCGTAATAGCCCCAAGATGATTGGAATAAAACACAAACATAAGTCATTCGAATGTTTTGAATGGAATATCGGCGTACCTACATATAGAGATATCAATGAATATATTATCCAAATGGTGGGGAGGACGAGAACAACTATTCGAATACGACGCAGGAATACTTAGGTACTGATTTTAAATTTAAATAATTCGTTAAATTCAAAAAAACTGATACAAATTTTGTAAAATGATAGTACAAGAACGATAACATAAACATATTATTTGCATAAATCATTCATCAATGCATGTTATCTATACGTCTTTGTGTGAACGATAGCTAAACACATTAAATGCAGGGAAGGAAGGAGGGAGGGGGATGTGGATGTGCCCATGGTCACACGAAAAGTTTGGTACATATGGATGGTATATTCAAAAACATATTTTACTTTGCACTACCATCAATTTGACCCGAATGACGCCACTGTGTATTGATGTTATTAAATCTTTATTCAAACATTTGTGAACACGACTTGAATTCTTAATTTCCGAACCGATCTCAATCGTTGAGGTCAATTCGATCTCTTGCACACATCGCGTTCAGGTATATGCAACTAAAGGTTAACATTGAAAATAATCGTGTCTAGGAAGAAATTACTTAAAAATACTTTAAAATACTTAGAGACAAATTTTGTAACTAATCGTGAAAGTAGATAGATATTCAGTTAATATTTATCAATTAAAGTTTGTCACTGCATACAGCAGTAGACGAATAACTATTTGCGGTCTGGACAAATATAGTACATATCATAACATAATATAGGTACGATAACGATATGAAATTTCAATAATATTGAATTTTTTTTTTTCATTTTGCATTATTTTTCATTTTATTTGTATTATTATTTTAATGATTATAAAATCGCGGACAGTGAAAGTATTATTGGGTCACGAAGCGTTCTCGTCATTATGAATATACCAATAGTATACTCTCACGCGTGTGTGTCTGAGTACAAAACGTGTTTGAATAAAATATCGTTTTAAAAACTCTTGGAATCGCGTCTTCTTAATAATTTCTGTTCTAACGAGACGGCTCGATAATATTTATTCAGCTTTAAGACTGCTAAAAATTACAAGATACAATCGTAATTCACTATTTGTAAATATGTTTTCTATTTCGTACGATAAAATTCAATATTGGGGTACTTAAACACAACAATGGTCAATGCTTTCCGCCAACGCCCTAGAAGAAATGTTAAATTAAAAAAAAAAAAATCACACAGTCAAATGAGTTTTAAAATGTTATTCCACGATCGAAGACTAACGATATTATTATACAGCAGATAATAGGTATATATAGTGTTGACCTACACAATAATATTATTATAATCATAGAACGCTGGAATAATTGCGCCCATTACGCCTACCTGTGTCCGCCCAGCTCCTAGTTTGTACCGACCTACGTTTCTTTTTTCAAGTCTCACCGACGAAATCATATCGGAACTACGATTCTATTACATTAATTCACCTATTATTTGCAGAATTTAATCTCCGATTAGTCTTTATCAGTAGTAGTGGAAAGAGATTACGGTAAAGAGTTGGTCGGAAAATATTGTGGAGGTTTCATGTACCAGCTTTATATATATATAAATATATACCTACATATAATCTTAGGTACGTATCTAACGACCTATAACCGATTAATGACAAACTAGAAAATATGTACACTTTTATAAATATATCGTATCCGAATAAAATTAGTTGGTAGGACAAGTTTTCACAACATTTTCTCGAAAATCCAAAGCGTTTAACAACTAACAGTCAATAAGCAGACGTGATCGTAATGGTTCGTTGAATGTAGTTTAGTAGGTAGTTTAAACTAAATAGAGTATCTATCATAGTTATTATTAAGTACCGAAACGTTAATTCTTCTACCTAATATTTATACGTATGTATAATGTACTTACTAGGTAGTAAAAAAGTATCAGTTAATCCTCGTTGTACCCAGTGATGCTCAAATTTGGGGGGAGGGGACGCGGAGGCACTGAGAACCTCAACTAATTTTTCAGACATTTTAGCGTACTTCTACTATTTTTAATTAAGATAGATGCAGAAAAAACTTGTTGTCGGAAGAAAATTAAATTAGACGATGAAAAACAACAGGTACCTACTTGCCACAATTTATGGAACTATTTAAATAAATATTTGTAATAAATGTACTTTTTTTTTTCAATTGCTTATTTATTAAATGTAGTGTAAGATATCTATTTTAAAATTAAAATATAGTTTTATTTAACGAAAGAAGGTAAATGGAGGGGGTTTAAGGAGTCCCTCCATGGTACAACAAGGTATAAAAAGTGAAGGGGACGCTCTTTTTTTTAAAATTAAATAGAGTTCCTTTACTTTTATTTTGTCAATTCGAGCACTAGTTGTACCTATATAGATACCTGAAACCGGTGACGGTTGCAAACGTCGTCTTGTGACCGTTTACGGCTCAACAACGAAATCGAAATATCAAATGCAATATTAGAATTTAATAGTCTTATCATTTCTGACGTAAAAGTATGGATAATGAATCGTAAACATTTGTAAAATTTGCCAAATACTATATTATCGGTAAAATGGAGACGGACGCGGAACGACGTAGTAGACAAGTGTGAATATGCGATTAAACAGACCAATTTATTGGTACAATATAAGGTTAAAACCGTTCGGTATTTATTATTTTATTTTCTTGACGTCATTCGTTGTATATTGATAGTGAATCGGCCATAGCGTGAAAGGTAAAAAAATTCATAGTCGTCCGCGTAATGGCAATAATGATAATTAGCCGTGCACAATACGCTTATACTCCGGTATATACCTGCAGTAGCAGTTTGTACGACGATTAATTATATTTTACTTACAATCGAATAAATTTTTTCAGTTTGGTTCGGACTTTTTTTTTTAAAAAAAAAAATAAATAAATAAATTTACCATGGGCATTCGCCGATCCGGGTGTCTCGCGTAAATCAAGCTGCCACCGTTTGCAGTCTCCTTGGCACCGAAACCGAGTCAACGTTCTTGACAATCTCGCGACGTGGCCCGTGTGTGTTACGACTTATATTATTAGGTATATAAACAAACAGCATATGACTCGTTTAAGCTGATCTTCCATTTTATGTTGATAAGAGTATAAATCGCAGGTCAAGTCGGGTATATGACGTCGGCGACGACGACCCTTGGCGAATTTCAAGCATATATAGTACGTATATTTAAAAGATTTTTTGGTTAATTTATTCGTCGTTTGCGGTGTGTGTTTCCGTTAAATTTTAAAAGTCTTGCTTGCCGGTTGACGTATCGTATTATAAGTATCGTCGTTTTATGTATACAATAATTGTTTACGTTAACCGAGCACGTTTTTTTTTTTTTGTATCCCTTCTTTCCGCGCAAAACGAGAACAATGAATACCTATTGAAGAACAACGGATCGTCGCCGCTGACGACATAGAGTCCGTATGGTTAGTATGGTCGGTGTTATCATACAATGGCATTGGAATATCGTATTATTATTATTATTGTTTCATATTTAATCCGACCAACAACTACTTAATAATTTTTTTTTTTTTTTTTTCGAAAAAATCGAATAACTGTATTGCTAGGCCTGCACCAGGTGTTTTTAAATCGTGTATAAGACAGCCGTTGACTTTGTTCGACGAAATTTCCTGAAATATTCACAAATCTTTCTCTTCAGAATAATATTACACGATATTATATTATAAACAGTACCAATAGTATACATTTTGTAATATATTACGTTTGGCCGTGTAGATATTGGTAAATTAATACAATATGGGTACATTCATTTAAAAAAAAAAATTATGGTCTCCCTCAAAATCATTCAATTGAATTACTATCGTCTGTTGGGCGAATCACACACCATTTTTTAGAAATCATAACGACTATAAAATATGTTTAATTATATTTCATTTTAGTTAGAATTCATAGTCTATACCCTTAAATTGGTATTTGATATTACCAGAATTTAAATATAATAGGTACCTTCGTAGTTTATATCACCATTGAAATTATAATTGATTAAAAACACGCGAGGATCAAAATACCATAATGGGCGTATATTATAATATGACCTAATCTATAATAATTGGAGTATAACTTCCAAATGCACAACTGATTATGCGTTATTTCGTATTTTTTTTATTATTTTATCCAAAACACACTATGTACGTAGAATTTTAAAAGGGATGAGTGTGTTATGGTATTGTAATTAGATTCTTGTGATACAACGTAGGTAATACTAATTATTATAATATAAGAATTATATATTCTTTGATTATTATTATATAATACACCGTAATATACTGAAATATCGGCCGTGTCAAGTAAAATTACATTCGGTTCGCGTAAAATGATAAATTATTATTATTTTAACTCGTATATAGGTATATGTAAAAAATATACATATTAATTTTTTTAGTAATCGGTTTTCGAAACGATTTAATATATTTTTTTGTTATGGAACTGAAATTTGGGCAAAATCCAAATAATATATATTATATAGGTATGTATTATGTATATTGGACTTAAATCTCCAGTATGTACTTAATAATGTATATAACATGTGGATCTGTGCACGATCCTTTGGCAATTATTATTGTGCCGTGATGGCGAAAGATAATTCGCGATTTTTGCACGGTTTTTTTTTTACCATATAATCATACGCATTATTATGACGGATAAAGACGATAAAGTCACCGTATTGTATAAACTCTTCTGATTTAATCTAACGGCAAACGTATCCACTGCAAAATATTATACCAATGCCTTACAATATATAGGTGTATTATAACGGTGCTATTTATTTCATTTTTATTTTAATGACGCTTGGATATGATACCAAATTCACCTAATGAAACTTGTCGATATACAAAAATGTGGACTATTCCAGATAATGGTTTTTCAATAATTGTGAAAACGGTGAAAACTTCCAATAATCTTGAGAAACCGCCTATATATATATTATACCAGTAATTATTAGTATAAAACAAATGAGTTCATTGATGATTCTGGTACGGCTTCTGATCATATTTGTGGAAAGTTTGAAAGTATGTTTTGTGGCTTCTATACGGTATAATATTGATAATAATACTGATAATGTATATTGTAGTTTTTAATTTATCATCCATCAAGGGAAAAGGGCGTGGGAGCCACACAAAATATTTTGCAATTACAAAAACTTGTATTATAAAAATCTGCCCTGGTACACGCGATGATCGTCGGCCGATATCGACCTACTCGAGGCCTATAGGTAACTAGGTATACGCGATATCATTGATAATGTCATATTTTCGGCCTAATTTGAGTTTCCAACGTAATATAATATAGTATCTGAGCGTGTGGTAACCGGTTTTTATACTACTTATATTATATTATAGTATTCAATTGGTTATCGAACGGCCGTCAACGGAGAGAAAGAGTGAGATGGCTATTTTATTATTTGTTGGCGTGAAAGTTTTCAGGTCAATTTGAATTTTATATTTTTCTATTTTTATTCCCAACGACGTTTTTTTTATGTAATTGATAATATAGTTTTTTAAACTATAAATGAGATTTTTATACTCGCCTAATTATTATCAACGCGCGATTCGTATAAATATAAGTCAAGGTTGTGAGTTAGCACAAAAATAATAAAAAACGGCTTAGTGTAAACAATGAGAAATTTAAATATTATGAAAGAAAAAAGGGGGAAAAAATTTCAAACGATCAACAAAAACAATAAAGATCGTTATTTATTTTGAGAGTTCCTGGATTTTCGTCCTTGGTCCACTCTTAATGCTCGGCTGGACGTAAGATATTCGCCTCAAGGATAGGTATACAATATTACGTTTACATTTGAGCGGAATCTATATTATATTTTATTTCCATTGCATCCTATATTTGATTATAATAATATCATCCATGTCGGAGGTTAAGCACATAAATCGCAGTTTGAATTTAGTGAGACAATGTAAGAGGGAGTCGTTGTCCGATTGCCTTTCGTGGTGATGCATATCATTATAATATATCGAAAATGTACATTATCCCCTATCGAGCGCATGCAATTGCAGGGGTTGTTCAACTCTAAATGAGAATTATGTTAATCTCCCCAAAAAGGTTTGGTGGTTAATAGTGTGTATAATAGAGACTACAGGGTAGATAGGTACCTATTATAATCGAATACACTTAAAAAACAAAAATGTTAACGTATACAAAAAAAAAAAAATTAACAAGGCGAATGATTTTAACGAGTATTTCATATTATATCTATCTATCTATATATATATATATATATATATACCAATGATGAATTTTTTATCTCGAAAACTAGGCGTAAAACAGTATGAAATTTGATGAATTATTTAAATTTCTAATTTGAATATTATAATATAAAGGAAATATATATTTAGTATTTTAATATTCACAATGATTTGTTAAATTTTAATTGGTTTTAAAACAAGTGTATGTAGGTAGGTACTTATCTGAATCGAAAAATGCAATATTTTAGGTCCGGATTAAAAACGCGTACAGATCATGTTATGTAATACATGCATTATACATATTTGGGTTCAAGCGAATATGTGATATATATGCATAATTAAGTTGATGTTTTTTTAAATATAATTTCAAAAATAGCATTCGTTAAAAATCGTATCACAATAGACCTGCGTGGGACTCACCTTGCAGCCGGTGGGATACAAATGGACACCTTTGCCACCAATCCTTGAACTTCACACACGGTACCTATATTATAAATATATACACACACGACAGTGTTACAATTATAGTATATTTTTATTTTTTACACATATGTTTGTACACATACCTATATGCACGTTAAATGCGTGCACACAATCAAGGTGATTTGTATACGCGATGATCGATTTTAATTTTCTGATTATTATATTATATGTGTTTCGCTTCGATCAATATTATATTTTTTCTCTGTAAATGATATAACACGTTATGTATAATAATAATACTTGATAAATATACACCTAACATAATAATATGTTTAACATTTTCGATCGTACATATTATATATAAATTATATACATTAAGTTATTAAAGTGTGTAAATCACGTGAAACGTCCATGCCGCGTGTGAAACGATGATCTTCGAACGCGGAAAGTCTTAACCATACTACCATGCCGTGTGTGCCAGAAATTGGGAAATTATGTAATTTCTTCCGTAGGTAAAATAAATATTACTAATAAATAATAAAATACAGACGATAGTTTTAAACTAACACTTTTTTAATTATAACATCAAATACGTGCGATTAAGTCGTTGGTAGGTATGTATTTTCGAGTAGATGGAGAGAATGCAGACGGGGTTTTTACACTAAAAAAAAAACTAGACTAAATTAATAAATTTTATTGCTTAGCTGGATCGTAATTTTATGCATTTAAACAAAATGAACGGAACCCATTATCTATTATCCATTAACTAGTTAAAAAGTCAATTTTTTTATTAAAATGTTCATGGGTAGGTTATTCGTTTAAATTAATGCATTTAAAATAGAAACGGGCGTTTTTTGCGAGTTAGTATGATATTATAATATTTTAATCGAAATTTAAATATTCATTCAGTTTATTGTTGTTTTAAGCAAATTATTACCAATATTATAATAATAGCCGAGAACAAATTAAAAATACTTTGAATAATTTTCAACTTCCAGACAAGTTTTTATTGACAAATAAAAAAATACACTTTTTAAACTAAGAATAGTTAAGTTATTATTTATTTTAGTTTTAACTTTAAACTTAAAAAATCAAATTACTTTTTGTTAACTGTAGGTATCCAGTTTTTAACTGAAAGCTTTTGGTTAGTTAAAATTTTTTTTTTTTCATTAATTTATTGCTTATCTTTTCTTATGTTTTCAAAAATATCATATATCTCATATTATATTATATATTGTATAGTGTATAATATAGCTACAATGTATGGAACTCAAAAGAATTTGCACACGTCCAAATAAAAATATATATAATATTATTTGTTATTACTATTATTATCATTTAAGATTGTTGACCTATAACTCGTGTTTTAAGGTCACAATCTCATGTTTATTATCTTAGAAAATATTATGTTACAATACGAAACATTCTTTTCGTACTTATTAGCTCATAATAAAAAGTTATTGTTTTTTAAATAGTTTTCGGAGTAAACACTATACAGTTTAATGTTTAGTCAAAAAATCATGTTTGCGTACATAATTCTTTAAGATGTTTGTTGTTTATACAGTTTTGCGGTAATAAAATATTATAAATATTCTACTTGACATTCATAACAGATGAAGTTTTGATGGAAAATCGTGATTATCGTTACTTTTAAATTTCAAACGGTTATATTAATATTTTTGAAAAATATTGAACCAAACAATACAAGCACGAACAAACTTTCACTTGACTCATTAGGATATGATAGTACTGATGTGATTGGTTAAAGTTATATATCTATAATAGGTATAGGAAGAAAACTGTTGTCATAATTTTAACAATAAAATGCAGATTGCGTATGGTACTAAAGTAAGAAATGAAAATTACAAGCATATAAAGACAAGAGTACTTATTCCGATCGTTGAGAACTCGAATATGCAGATTACATTATTTACTCTAAGATTAAGAAATTCTCCAAACTAATAGTATTATACAAGAATAAAATATTATGTGTTGTAGCAGATATTATGACTAGATATTGTGACTCGTGATATAGTATGTATTTCATAGAACATCATGGATACAGTCAATTTAATACTGATCGTTAATAATAACAAGAATAATTTAATACGTAGTATATCAGATAGTATATCTAATAATAATTCGAATTAGTATTCAAACTGCGATAAAAAATCATCACATCTCCAACTTTTTTTTTTTTTTATTCGTTTATAACGTTTACACTGATTCTATAGGTACATGTCAGACGATCATTTTAACTCGCGTTAGGTTATTTGGCCATGGCTACAAAAATCATTTTATAAGATTCATGGTGAAAAAAATACAGTTTTTACCATCCTTGGTTTTAATTTATGTTTCGATTATCAAGGGCTTTTGATAGAAAAATAAAAAATAAAACACAAAGTACCTATAACCGTACTTTTTTGAATAAATATACCTGTAATATCGATTTTGTTCGAAAATGTCATGGTTTCTCACTGTAATATATAATATTATTGGAGGTATTTGTTATTTTATCATAAATTATTACGGAGCGTTTGAGTAGAAAAATCGCATCTGCTACGAATAATAATTGTTACGGGATGTTGAGTGAACTTGAAATAATAATACTATAGACTTGACATATAATTATCATATCGTCCGTGGGTTGGGTAATGATTTTCGACGGTCATCTGTGGCAAAAATCGTCCGGGTGCAATGCCCGACGAGAGAAAAAAATATGATAAAACATAATCGAATTAGCTATACACTTCACGTTCTTTTTTGTTTTGAAAAATTTACGTTTGATAAAAAATTATAAAAAATAAAACAATGTGGGTCTAATGTGTACCTACATATAATATAGGACCTATAACAGATGGTGTTCTATAACAGATAGTCTCGTTATATGATTTCTTCACTCCGCGTTCGTTTCTTTATGGAAATTCGTTTATGAGTATAATGCGTACCTATACTATATATATAATGCTCATTTAAAAGTATAAAACAACGTTTCGTTTAATTTTTTTTTTTCTGCATACTGTTCGTCCTCGTATAAATATTATACATGCATTTTATGTGCACAATATAACAATGCCGATCGTTGACATAATATTATATTATCACCAAGTATAGGCATAATATATACACCTATCTACCTACGTCATATTGGATTCGCGTATACAATAAAGTATATACCTATATGCATATAATAATAATTGTTATAATCATTAATCGTTGTCATAATAATATAGTTTATCATACGTCTCGTGTGTACCCACAGTAATAAACGAGTAAATGGCTCTAATATTTGCAAACAAATATTACGCGATCGTAAAAATATGTAATTATCGTATACGTATATACGTGCGTTTCGTCTCTTTTTTCGGATAAAATTAAATGTATAATATTATACCTTAACTATTTTTAAAAAAATCTGTTTACCGACCAGTCACCGTGTTATTATTAAAAATTAATTAGGTATCATTATAATTAGATGTTTATTGCGGTAGGTATTTGATGCATTAGGTATACGTGTATCGTTTGTGTGGTTTATTATAATGATATGACTGTTGTTGTTGATATGCCGGGTAGCATATCAGTCCAAAAACAGGTACATACACATAAACATTATTCTGGGTATATACCTAATAGGTATTACTTTTTTTTAAAAAAAAATCTTGTGCTGCAAAGTTTAACGAGTCGCCCATTGCGAATAATGCGAGTTAGACATAAATAAATCGCGCCGATATGTGCAATTTTATTTATACAATGATATATAATGCAATTTCTGAAAACTTTTCAAAAAACACTTTATCTAAATCTAAATATTCATATAACATACATCATTATACAAGTGTACTATATATTATACACTATATATATTATGATATCTCAAACATAGGTACTAATTAAACGATTTCTTTCCCTGACCGTCGGCGTTTCACAATCTATTTTATAATATTATAATTAATAATATATATTATAAATGATAATGTTCTTTGTATATAAGTGCACAGTGTTAGTCGATATATTAGCTCATAGGTTAAACTGCATAATATTTTTTTCTTCGCAGACTTTGCGGCGGCGATGACAGCGACCGGCAATTATCTATACATGCCTAATATTATATAGGTACGATAAAAAATTATGTTATACTCTAATGACCGATATATTTATAATGTAAAAAATACGAGATCTTACCCACAGATCATATAAACTAGGACGCACTATCACCTACTGCTTTGCAGTAATCCAAATTCGTACACCTAATCGTCCTAATCGAGTCTGAAAAATAATCCAGGTGAATTATCAATTCATAGTACCCAATAAATATACATTATTCTATACTGAAATACAACATTTTACACATTTACACATTTAGTAAAATCGTCAATCAGCATAAAAAAAAATTGTATAAAAGAAAAATAAATAGACACTTTTGCTCACATAGGTAGGTACATAATATGTGTCCATAATTATAATATAACAACATAACAAATAAAACCAGAACATAATGTTATATTATCGTACCTCTATTTCATTTCTATAATACAGTTTTTGTATTTTTTATTTTCTCTAAATTAAAAGGATATAATGTTTTAGATGGCAACAGTAGGGAAAAAATTAGAAAATGTACCTACGTCAAAAATGCTTTGTAATTTCGTCGACGAGCCGTTCAAACGTGATCGTATAATATCATATATTAGTTTCTTTAGTATATTTTGCACTCAGTGTAAGAACATAATATTACAGTGTTTCATTAAATAAAATATTACGTTGACAAATTTATGGCTATAATGTTGAATTTAAAAAGAAAGGAAAACACTAATTTTGGTTCACACGTGCCAACATATATACGGCAAAATAAATTCAAGTATAATAATATACTACAATAGTTATATTATATTTATATATATTATTTTTTCTATCGATAAGGTTTTATAGAGAGCCAAAATATTTTTCATGGCCGAGCCGTTTATTCGAAATGATACATATATTAAGTATAAGTATATAATGATTATAGTATAGTATGAAGTATACCTATTTGTATTCAATGCACTTGGTGAAATTATTCTACATTATCACAGTAAATGCACTCGTTCAGCGCTAGTAGCAATAATTGTGTGCATGCGGTACCTAAGTCTAAGATGCGGTGTACTCGTATTTTTTAGAAACCATATTCCTGAATTTTCTAAATATACGTGAATTATAACAGTCTAAAATCGTAAGCAAAATGATACACTTTATATGTATTATGAAATGTATAAATTTAAAACTTTTAATTAAATCTGTTTTTTTTTTCATTTTAAATTGTGAGAAAAATAACAATTTTCAAAACGAGTGCTTTTCATTTCATATAAACGTTAACTGAACTGGTTGATTTTTGTCATTTTACTTGTTGTTTTGGTTATTGAATAAACATTAAATGCGCAGCTTGGATGTGGAAGATCAAACTTCAATAAGATTAATATTTATGGTAATTTTTTTTACATACACCTAACAGCGTGACTTGGGACAAGTAGAAAGACGATGAAAAAAAATGTACATTTAACTTTGAGCATTGGTGTAGGAAATGTGTGGTTATTTAATTACTATAACACTATTTAAGAGTGGATACTTTTTAAATTTAATTTCTATAGGTATTTTATGTTTAATTTTATAAGTAAGTAATAGGTTTTTAAATGTATTTTTTGTTACAACACTAAAATTAGTTTTGAATAATATCTTTGAACGTAAGGCAAAAAAAAAAAAAAAAACTCAAACAACTTGAACAACTTGAAACGGGGAGGGGCGCGATTGTCAAAAACCGGGCCGTCTGCATGTACCTATACACTATATTTATTATAATATAATGGCATGTACCCAAGTACCTATGTTTTATTGAAGAGGCAAAAAATAAAACACTCGTTTTCGTTTACGGACAATAAAATGCGATATGATAATGTCGTGGTATTAATATAATAATATTATAATGGTGTGTACCTAGGCGTTATCTGTACTTTACGGTATACACGCGTTTTATTTATTTTCGGGCGATAAGCAGTGTCGGTTAGTGGGAGAAAAAAGAGCAAAACTCGTTCGTTCGTTCTTATCATTAATATTGTCAAACGTCGTGTAACCAACGAAATATTATCGTATAACTCGACGTGTCCCATCTGCGGTAGCCGTTAGTTGTCATCGAGGACCCGTCACAGGCGTTTGTCCGAAAATCGAATACAAGACATGAGTACAACGATAATGGTCGATTGTAATATTTGTAGTATATAAGTATTCGCGTGCTCGAATTATTGTCACAGTCGAAAATATATAATAATCCCGCCGCAATGGTGATTAGTGTCCGTACCGGTATTTTACGTTTACGTTACCCGGCCGTACGACTGTTTTGGACTAAAATATTACACAATAAAGTGCGCAAAGTTTCGTGAGATTTTTAGTTTGAGTTTTTATTTATTCATTTTTTTTTTCTGTTTGTTTGTTTTAAACTTCATACCGTCCTTTTTAAAAAATTTTCATTTCATTTAGTTATTTTTCATTATTTAATTTCACTTTGTGCGTCTGTCGGTACTCATATTTAGGCATATACCTTCCTGAATTCCCGAGATTTTTCACAACGTTCCTGTAAGTTTAAATAATAGTATACAGTTTTATATTACTCGTCTAAAAAAAACATTTCGTTCGGGAGAGTTAAAAAAAAAAAATGAACATAATGCAAAGTAATTACGGCTATAAATAGTATATGTACACTATAAAATTATAACTACTATAAGTATATATATACACCTATACTAAGTTCGTTCATTAAGTGATATTTTATAATTTATAGTTATTCGTTTTTTTTTTTTTTATTATTATTGAACGATCTTCTCTTTATAACTCAATTATTTAGATTAACTGTTTGTACTAATTTTGTACACGATACAAACTTATTTAGAATTCATGAAATATGTAAAATGCTGTTATATATTTAATTTTAAATTGAACATACTTTTTTTGACCAGTAAACTGTTGAAATATATTTATATTCAATTCTAAAACGAGCACTAACGACTATTTTCTAAACGTTTCAATGGATATATTATACTTTAAATATAATTTACCTATAGAAATATATATTATTTAATTATACTAATTATTATATAAATCGTGTTTTTATTTATAATAACTATTCTCATGTGATATAATCAAATAGTTATAAGCTGAACTGTGGTCTGCTTTATACGTTGCGCCAACCAGTTCAAACGTATGATTTATTTTATCTCAGTGGTTCTCATATTAGCACGTTTTTAAATTGTGATAGATTAACAGCAATCAGTATCAAAGTTCTATATTAAGTACATTGTTCTATGAACGTAATATATTATGTTCACGTTAAATTCAGGCACGTGATAAAAACACTTAAAAATATATATAAAAAAATGATATAATAAAATTTTTAATTTAATTTTTTTTTAATGAATGCTCTTAAAACCAGTATATCAATTGTAGTTTAAACTGAAGTTCGAAACTAAGTGATGGTTAAACATATTTTTGTGTATTTTAATTGAAGT
Source organism: Pemphigus obesinymphae (assembly GCA_025469235.1). Classification (NCBI taxonomy): domain Eukaryota; kingdom Metazoa; phylum Arthropoda; class Insecta; order Hemiptera; family Aphididae; genus Pemphigus; species Pemphigus obesinymphae. Next base: position 26,131 of record JAIPRL010002965.1, on the reverse strand, counting down.
TTAAGAGATAATTTGTTCTTAACTTTAGTTTTTTTTTATGGAAAGATTAAGAAGATATACGGTTTAACGAGTTTGTTTCATAGTTTACCTATTTATATCTAGTATTGTAACATAATAATAAGATAATGATAAGATTTTAATCATAACTGTTAAATACATGTCGTGTACTTGTATAGTTCATTTTTGTAATTATTAATACTTATTATTTACCGGTCTACTGATCACTATTAAACAGTTTAATTGATAATACAATATTATGGATACATTGTAGTTTGTCGTCATTAAGATCAAATGATAACGATTTTATTTTTTTTGCATTTGTGTGTAGATTTAAGTATTTATTTATTTCCTTGTGATCGACCACTTTTGATAATTTTATGGGGATTCATAAAATTACGGATTGAATATTTTTGCAAGCCCTTGGTCTATAAAAAAAAAATTTTTAATTTTTTCTAATGATTCAGTTTAGTTATTTTAAATAAGTATCACTAAAAATAAAAATACTATATTATTATTAAATATTATTATTAAAAAATAAATAAAACTAATTGTGTGATCTCAATATTTTGGACATTTCGCTAATTAATACGATAATATGTCAGTTAAACATGGAACAAAATTCAAAATACACTTTATTTGAAGTTCAGCTAAAAGCTAATTGATAATAATTGAACATATCATCCATAAATTCAAGTTCACCTTTATCATAATTTTAGGTTTAACATAAACCTTAGATTAATCATAATGGAAATACCGGCCTTAATCGTTCACCATAATGTTTCAAATCGCTGTTCTGAACTATTCATATATTTTCATAATTTTTCGTTTCATATACTGAAGAAATAGTGTATATATTGCATTCAAACGCATTGGAAAATATCATAATAGGTAACGTTATTGGGGGAAAAAAAACCTGTATGTATAGTGATACCCACGCGTACTTATACACGTGTACAATTGACCAGATTTGTTTTTTTTTTGTTCGCATTTATTTTCGAAAGACCCCGTGCGACTATATACTGAGAATATTATATATGTTCGTTATTTTACTTCTTGTAGCTACGGTTTATTCTTTTATCAACATCGAATGGATGTTTTCACATGCTGTATTATCACAAGTATCCCTTAGGACCTTAAACGTAACTAATACCTACTCACGACGTCACGACTGTGTCCATTTTCCTATAAATATATATTTTATATTTTAATTTTTTTAGTCGGGGTTGTACGAAAATATTATAGAAAGAAGACATAATAATGTACCTATATACATTATATTATATATATAGGGCGTAGGTACAAGAAAGTTCTAATTTTTTAATTTTAGAAATAATTTAAAACGACAATTTTAATTAAATAGGTATATATTATTTTCTGATTAATGGGAATTAATTTACAATCAAATTTAAAAAACGGCGATAAATCTAGTCTGGCCTCGTTTTAATTGTCTTTTTTTCACAATACAATTGGGTTACTTGTTTAAAATACTATTACGAGCGTTTGACTTTTTTTTTTAAATTTAAATTTAATTTTAGTTATTAAATTTCTTATTATTATTATAATCCAAATATTTACTGTTGAATACTTGTATTTCTCAAAATCAATTGAAATATTTATTTTACGCAACAATACATATATTGACCGTTAAAAACGCAATATTGCGTATACTGTATTATATAGAAATAACTATAATAATGAAATCCTAAATTTACATTAAATATAAAATTGATGTAGCACACGCGACTGTTATGTGTATATGTCTAGTGTCTACGTATAATATAGGTTTTAGCGGGCAATGTGTGCCAAATCGAACCAATACTGTGCGTACAAAATATTATATAATGTTTTTACTTTTTTCCGCTGCAATATATTAAACCGGTTTGCGTTCTCTGGATGTGTTCGAAATATAATGCTAATATAACAGAAAAACCAGTCTACTTGGATATTATATTATATTATAATAGTTTTTTCTCTGGTTAATTTCGATGACCGCGGGTCACCGAAATACGTCATAATCTGAAGAGCGCTAAACTTCATGAATTTCGTATAAATAATATATATTTGTTTAGAAAAATAGTTAAATATACAAAATGTATATATTAAATTCAAATTTACGATTAATGCATAATTATCTTGCTTATTTTGTTTTTATAGGCCAATTGTTTTAACGTTTTTAAATGTATAAATAAGGCCAAAGCCCTATACTATAATGTACTTATAAGTATTTATATAATATTATATTGATAATATATAGCATTAGGCATAGATAGTGTAAGCTCACCGTTCCATTTAATTGATGTCTTAAAAAATCAATAAGAATTAGTCGTACGATTCTTAAATCTTACCCGCAGTTAAACGGTAAAGTCTTTAAAATTTAATTTTCTTTGATGCTTTAAGATTGCCTATACGCGACGCCTTGCAACCAGATATAATATCATATTTACCTATTTTTGTGAAAACGAAATAATAATTATCAAATATTTTATTAACACATGCGGTACACACGTGATGTTTTTTATTATATTATTATTACCGAATTAACTATACTACTACACCTACCTACGACTATATACTACCTACATACTAATCATTATGCTGTTATTCGTTAATTTTTTTTAAATAATTAATAGTTTAATTTCCGACGTTTCTTGAAATATTTTTGTGGGTTTCACGAGTTGCAATAAGAAACAATGAATATAACTATGCACACATTGCAATTGCAGCTGTCTAACACTTTATTATTATTATAGTATATACAAGAGTTTATTTTTGTTTTACATTCGAATTTCATTCACAAACTCTGACTTATAACTCTTATATGGTTTGCATTTAATTTAAACTTTTCAAATGCACGAGTCGGCTTTTTGTAGACACTTGTGAGATTTCTGTTAACATTTTATCGGGCTTCGCTATAGTGTCCGTCAACGTCTTTCATTTCGGATCGTTTTCGCTAATCATTGACCCGGTCTAAGGTCGCCCTGCTGTCGTCAGTTTCGTTTTAATTTTGCAGACTGACGTTTTTTGCTATAGGTCTCGATTTCTACGTTACGTCCAACTAATTCATCGTCAAAAGAAAATGTTTAAATGCTTAGTATACAAATATATGCATTTTTACTGGCCTTGTATTTATAATATGTATTATTATTAGGCGTGACTAAGAAATGTTTGTAAATAGAAGTTTTCATAGCACCACTATGTCGTTGGTGTTTGTTTGCACCACAATAACGTACACGGAAATAGTTCGGGATATTCACTATTATATATTTATTAGTATTTAACATTGCTCATTTACCAAGATATTACTGAATTATTGGGATCTATGCATTAATTCTAATATAGGTATGATCATATTATGACAATACATCTAATTTAAATGTGAACTTAATTTAATTTTGACGCAGTTATCATTCAAAATATAATTTCCGGATAGAATATCTAATAGAAATATATTATTTTAGTTATTAGGTTTCTAAACACAAGTTTTTAGACACCATTTATTTCCGCTGTGTCCGTCCGTTTTTCCGTCGGTCCGTAGTTACTAGTACTTAGTTACGATTGTTCATTTGGTTACTAGGGAGATAGATATTATTCGTATTATTTTATTGTTTTAAATATATTTAGAAATCGGAAATTTAGCAGGCTCGCAGTGGGCTTTTCTAACTATTGTTGGTTTTTTTTTATTTTATTTTTTTTTGCGTTATCATACATTTTGAATGGTTGTGGAAAATGTTTTCGGTACATATTTACCATTGCATTATTATTATTGTAATATATAGTGACGTTAAATTTTTAATATTTCAATATATAACATTTTATATATTATATATTTCTTCCATACCTAACATTTTTGCGAAATCACACATGATGACGAATGTCAGTCCAAATTAAAATAAACATCAACATATTAAATGTTAGGGATTTTTTTGAAGTATAATTTTCTATTAACAGTATTCAACATTTTAAAAATATTATACATATTTTGACATAATAAAACGTAAACATATTATATATACCGAATGGTTTTACGGTTTACAAAATTAATAAACATTATATCATTCATATTTGACGTGTTGAATATTTTTAATTTATCGTGAAAAGCACTCAATAGATTAATATGTTTATTTGACTTTGTATTGGTTTATTATTATTATTATGGAATAGTTTAAAGAAAAATATTTTTCATAAAATATACATAATAAACATTTTACATATTTGACATACCTAATCCGTATACATTGGCGATAAATAAATCAATAGCTAAAGCTTTTCAATTTTATTGTTTATATTTATTGTATATCTATTTAAAAAAATAACAATATTTTTTAATTTATATTATCCGTACAATGTATTCTCATTTATAATATTTGTTGTGAGTGCATAATAACGACATAACATTTTAATCAGAACCATATTTGATATTACTATTGTAATAATTAATAAATTGTAAGACGACACATCGAAATAGTGCAAGCGTAGACATGATAAGTCTAAGAGTATAAGATACTGTAATAAATTAATAGTGTATAAGTTACGGTTGATGTGTCAAGGTTTAAGTGTTTAAAAATGATAATACAATCACATATATGACAACTAGCTATTTATTTTTTCGTAAGATTACATTGAAATTAATTGACAATTTTAAGTCATCTGTATATTGCATAATGCATATTATAGTTGATATAGGTGCAGCATATTTACATACTACATAGTTGAAATAGAAAATTATTTGAAATATTATAAAAACAATACTTGAACGAATAACTTCATTTAAACGCTTAATACAAATTAAATTCACCTACGAAGTTTAAGTTATACTAATATTATAATATATTATACTCAATGGAGTGATATTATTGGTTTTTCTCCTTTCATATATTTATATGTTTTTTTTGGCATATTTTTTCAAATTTTTTCATCAATAATAATTGTACTTATTGCACATCTTTTTATGAGTATAGTAGATTGAGGTTATACTTACCCCTTATAGTGGATTTTGCTTTCAGTATGAAAATTGAAAAATATGTAACTAATACAAAATATACACATTATCACGAATGAAAACTTTTGGGACATTTATTTGCTTTTAAGTTTCTAAAAATTATAATTTTAGATACCATATAATATATATAATTATTATTCCCATATCTAGAAATATTAGTCTATACAAGTATTTTATTTTTATTCAATTATGTCAAATGATCTTTGTCGTCGAATTCTGGATATCTCATAATTTTTATCTCCTCTATTAACTCGTATAATGCAGGAATATTATGAATATATAAGTACCTACTGGTTTTTTTTCTGCACTTTCCGGAGAATGTATGTCGATCTACGATTTTCACGTTTGTTTTTTAAATTATAAATAGCGAATTCGTCGGCTAAGATAGTGCACATTGTGATACGTATTATTCGCGAGTTCTCTCGCCGTACATCTGTATTTTCAAAATAGTTTTTTTAAACATCTAATAAACGATATTATATACATATTATCATTTGTACACACGTGTCTATTTTTTTATTTTGGGTTCGTCTACCCATGCCAACTTTATTGATTTATTTTACAATGTTTACCATATTTATATAGTATATAAACCATATTATACAATGCAATAACTTAAAGCTGTGGTTATTATATAGCGATTACATTTCGTACCGCTCAGAAATCATATTATTCGACTAAAACTCGACTGGATTGAAGATAAAATTCTTCTCGTTACACATACAATATACATAGTATATCTAATATATATATATAAAATATATATACTAAAAACAAAAGTACAGACTATATAAAACACACCTATCAATGAGTAATGACGCTATCGATCACACATACATTCCATTATGTTCTGCTGATAAATGATTTAAAATTATTGTTTTATCATTTAATATTTTTAAACAATGATATTCACGAAAAAAAATAACTTGAAAATTAAATTTCTGTTACACAACGTATCAAATACCATTGGAATCAAAACTTTAAAAATTTCGTGGTGTACACAATTTGATACTAGTTGCTGTTCATAGTTCGTATTTATATATATATACAGTAAGCAATTATTATAATGAGATTTGAGACTAATTAACGATAATATTACACAGCAATAATAATAATAATAATAATAATAATAATAATAGGTAATTACTTTATTTTTATAATAAATATATATATATATATTTATATATATATTGGTTTGTGTGCAGTGGGGACTTTATTATAATATCGTATGCGTTTATATATTATGAAAAATACATGTGTTATCGGAACGCCATTTTGGGGCTCCCTGTGCAAACGTATATATCCCCACATGTCATGTGCCAAAACGTTCATTAGTCCGTTCTTTTATTTTTTTTTTTACAGAAGGATCTCAGCAGCCGAATGGCCCTAACGCTAGTCGGCTTGTTGAAAGTCTTCTCGGCACTTGTTTTGATCGTGTCCACGTCGAGCAATTCGCTGCTACTGCTAGTGTTCTACCGCCGACCCGGTCTGCGCACCCTGTCCAACAGGTGAGTTATCTATTTTTATTATTATGTTATACTAACTATAAAATACATGTAAAGAAAAACGATCGTCAACTAACGAAATATTAATAAAATTACACATTAACTAACGCGATAAATTTCAATATAAATTCGTTATATTATGATCGTTTTTACGACTGCGCGAACGCGTTTTAAAATGTGAAAAGTTTTCTCATTACATGCACATATAAATCATAATCTGCCAGTCGGACGGTTTTTCAAATTTTTTCATCTCGTATCATAATAATTACAGCGCGAGTGTAGTTATTTTAACGGTTATTTATACTTTATAACCACTAATCGTGTAATTGCATTATTTGAATTTATTCGCTATGTACAAGATGATATATTATAATGTTATGATGTCGAGACCATACTATTATGTCTATTGGTGTTTTACACGTATTTTCTCCGGGGAATCGTTTAATAGTGTGTACGCATCGATCCGAAAAAAAAACTATTAATTGTTTAATTAAACATTCGAATATATGAACGATATGTATAGGTTGACGATTAGTCGAGTAAGTATAGTTTCCAATATATCCGATATTTGAATGAGAATATATTGATATGTACCTTGTATTTACCGCGGGTATTGTAGGTTTCCGTTTGGCGATGAATATTAATGTATTGTTTTTTTTCTTTCTCCTGTATTTATATGAATGAATAATTATTTTACTCTTGAATATATTATCATTTTTGTAAATTGTATTTGTATAGGTATAACCTATAATTATTTATTCATCGAGTCGTAATCGATATTTATTAAACAGTTATATATACTCGGTTTTTCGTCGGTTTTCCTCTATAACGACGTATAAACATTATCATTAATAATAACGATATTACAACATACACATGTGTATAATATATATATATAACGATAAATAAAAACACTGTTGCTGATCTAGTGCCAAAGACGTGGTTATATTATAGTATATTGTCGTATAATTCATTAAAAAATCATGAAAAAAACTGAAAATTGTGCCAAAATACCACGCGTATTATAAGTTTATAACATATCACTGTACCGTGTATTGTACAATGCACGATATATCAATCGATACGGCCGATAAATATTTAGTTTAATGAACGTTTTCCGTGTCAAACCTACGCTTAAAGTCACTATTATATAATATTTGTTATTGTTAAAATGCGATTTTATGTAAGGTGGGTTATTTCTTATGATGTTTATTCCGGTTTGTGTACAGTGTACACCTATATATATATATATATATATATATCGAACATTTGAATCCCCTGTAAACTATATATAATTTGATACAAATAATAATATTGTGCATTTTCAATGTTAATGTTACCAAGGTGACGTAAGCTATTTGGTTATCGTATTTTTCGAGAGGTTAATATCGCTACGTACAAGGGCGATAAATATGTGTATACTTTGTAATATATTTTTTTTCGCGGTACAAAAGAAAACATTGCGCTGAACAAACACGTCGTCGACTGCGGGGTCAAAACACATACACAGACTTGCAAGGACGCGGTGCCGACGAACTGTTTTGAGAATCGTCTTCATATTATTTTCGGAGCACTCCAAGTTTTTTGTATCGATCGACGAGTTCTTCTTAAGAAAAAATATCATTTCATTTATATATACGTAGATTTTTCATTATAAAAAAAGAATATGTAGACGTATACGACAATATTCAATTTTGCATGTTGTTATGTGTAGAGGAATACTCTCGAAACGATATATTCACAAAATTCAAGTGTTCTACTATTTGTCAAGTTTAGGGGGAAATATATATATATATATATATATGTGTGTGTGTGTATGCATATTCACGTCGTTTAAATCGGTTTCCATAAATAATTTAAAAGAACAGCCGTAATTTACTTATACTCTATAAGTTAATACTCGTGTATAATATATAGTTTATTATAATAGTTATATGTAATGAACTCGTTGCATTTTCACCACAGTATTAGTGACATAAATATATAGTTTGATGTTTTATAAAATTAGTACTAATATGATATAGATACATCGGCAGGTTCATATACTATTATAAGTAACAACTTTTATACTATACGACCATAGTGGCACAGTTTACTTTGGCAAAATGTCAAGGGTTTAAATGTTGAATATATTAAAAAACGAAATAAAAATAATAAAAAATGATTTGTAAATTCATATAATATATTTTCATACCTACCTATATATACTCGTATATGTACAGAATGCATGTAGACTATAATACCATATATATATTGTATACGCCTTGATCATAGGTGATCATAATATATCTATGTGTCATCTGTATTTTTATTTATGAAAATCCGGTTTTTTTAGTTATCCAGTATTGCATTTTACATATATTTCTGAATCCACATGATAACGCCTCGTCAGATTTATGGAATCAGTTCAGACGATTAGGTGCAGTATACATACGTTATTACACATTTTGGATTTAATCCATCTGGCATCTGGTGCTATTCCAATGCGATTTTTTATAACCGTTTTCGATATTTTTAGATTTTCGATTTTTTTATTTTATTTTATTTTTATTTTTTATTCGAACAATACAGTGTTCCGTGTCCGGTTGAACCTGTTTCCACGTGATTCTCAAAACTTAATAGTGCATATGATTACTATGTACACACCAGACATTGACATGGAAATTTGACAATGATGTGTTGTTAAATTGTCTGTCTAATTATTCACCTGTAATACATGTAAATCATAGTTAAAAAAATTCAGTGAACATGCATTTTTATATTTAATATTGGGTGCCTAAAAAGTAGTTTGACGGGGCTGTAATACTATATATAACACGATATTCTGCTATTAATAGCATTATTCTGTGTATGAAAAAAAAACATGAAGTTTGCGTCTTATGGTTTTTTTTTTGTATAATAAGGGGACGCAGAACTATTTATATTATTTATAATTCCAAAACAAGTATTCAAATATTGAAGATATTTTTTCATTAATATATAGTAGAAGAAAAAAAACCCAATAAAATTAGTTTATTTTTCCGTTTATAGATAATAAAAATAAAAAAATACTAATAAATACAATTAAACACGTCTTTCTAAATAGATAATGTAGCAATTAGCAGGTACATAATTTATTAATCATTAAGGTCTGCATCATTTCATTTTTTTTATATAATGAATAATCGGATTGAAGTCGTCTTTTATATGAAAATAGTTTAACCTTTTGGTATGGCCATTATCAATATTGAATAACACATTATAATATTCAACAGTCGGTAAACTATTAAAAAAATATATTTAGAAACAGTTGTATTTTGAAACTTAAAACATTTTCGATCGCAATCATTTCAAAATTTCTACCCATACAATATACTTATTTATACTATAAATAATAATATTATTAGGTATTATATATTATGAATAATACGTAAGTATGTTAGATCAAGTTTAAACGGTTTCGTTTGTATTATAATTTATAATATGTATATATACAAGACAACTCGTTTTTCAGCAATTTTTTATTTGTATGTTACTAGTCGTAAATTAAGATTATTGTAAATAGTTCCTTCAACTCGCCGTTATTGTTGTATTTTTTCCCTCGATGAACCGTACATTTTATATTATACTTTAATTTCGTTTTTGTTTCATTTTATGTACCGTGTGATATAATTCGGTGTTAATGAATTTGTCAATTTATTTCTTCTGTAATAATAACAGCATATAATAATCTAATACGGTTTACGACGATTTCACCGTTTCTTTTTTTATATACACGAATACACGATACATTTTATATAATTAATAAATCTCTCGTAAAACGTGTCCACTTTTTTTAATTATACGAACAAAAGAAATGCGTATAATTTGTATAATTTGCCGGTTATATATAATACACTAGTATGTATCACCTATACACCCACTTATTATAACCAAAAAAAATATAAAAAGTTATTAACCATATAATTATAACGTAGATAATGTAATAACAATGACCCGTAGCCGCATATACGCATATTGAATAAATTGTAACAATATAAACATTACATCACATTGTTTAGTGCCATATTTGGAGGTCGATTCATGTTTCTACATTCCGGTCGGTATTATAATATTATTTAGAAAAAATGTCTTCAAAATTTAATAAAAAAAAAGCGTAAATTCGTATTATAATTTTACAAAGTTACAAGAAGTTACAAGAACCCACAGTTGTGTCGTATAGGTAACAAGTGATGTTAAAAAATTGTACTTTAGCAAAAATGAGTAAAAATCATAATAAAAAATTATTCTCAAAAGTGGAAAAAACAATACATTTCTAGTTTTTAATAGAGCCGCATCGTCTATGAAATTACGTGGACGTAGTAAGTCGTAGGAGTATACGTGGGAACCGTAATAAGGAAGTGAAAAAATAAAAATAAAACACATTTACTCAGCATAATTTAGCGATATAAGTATAATTTTTATATTATATATATTATTATTAAAATTAATTAAAATATTATACCTATATTATTCAACTATATCATAGACTTATGTAGATCTTATTTTTGTGTGAGGGATTTTAATTATATTTTTGAGGACTCAGAATGCTCAGATATTATTTATGTATTTTAAAAACGGGGTGAACCCAATATACAATTGATAATAATAAAATACAGTAATAATGTTCTAAAAAAAGTAATAATAGTAATAAGGAAACAGAAAAATAAATACAAAGAGAAATAGAAGTAACATAGTAAACAAATATGAGAATACATTGGCTTGATAATATTTAAAAAAAAAAAAAAAATAATTAATAAAATATAAATACACAAGGGATGATGGATTCTCATTTGCCAATTACATCATGTGAAACAATGTATGGCTTCGAACATAATTAGTTGAACATATAGGAATACTAAAGGGAAACGTGAGTTAAACCCTGGAACTCTATATCTAAGACACAAAAATAATGTAGGAGCATCAATACGACCGTCAATATATTTATTTAGGAATGATAAATTTATATCAACTCTTCTGTCAGCTAAAGTAGATTAGTCAAGGTGCCTAAGTACCTGAGTATAATCTTGCGGTGGACTTACGGAGTAAAAAAGCAGTATAGTTTAAAAATCGACGTTGCGTACAATCAATCGTAATATTCGTATTGTAGTCGGCAAAAGTCGAGTGATAACCTTTCGTCATCAGTGATGAGATAATATTTTGTAATTAAATTCATTAAATACATTTTACGGAATGAAAAACGTTGACAAAATAGTAAAACACGAAAACGTTAAATTGTAAAACATGTCAAAGAAATTTAAAACATAATAACCCGCCCGATTTTACTCGTTTGAATTTTAATATCCTGTAATCCAAACTAACCGAACCCAACTTAAAATCTAAACACGTAATAATAACTTTTACGATACATGTGTTTTGCAGATTTGTGATGAATTTATTGGTTACCAATTTAGCAAGCAGTTGGATACTAGTGCCGTTGACGCTCTGGGACAGCGTCCCATTCAGTGGCTGGGCGCCACCGCTGCCGGCGGCCGTGTGGCACGGGCTGACCGGGGCGGTGTACGCGCAGTCCGTGCTGTCCGTGATCACGGTGGCCGTGGACCAGTATTACGCGGTCACCGATCCGCTGCGGTACCACGTGACGGTGAACGCGGCCAGTTGCGCGGTGGCCGTGGCGGTCACGTGGTGCCTGTCCGCGGTGGCCGGCGCACTGTCCGCGGTCCGCGAGCTGTCCATCGCCCCGGCCGCGTACAGGTACGCGTTCCCCGTGGCGTACGCCGCCCTGCTGTACGTCGTGCCTTTCGTCACCGTGTGCTGCGTGTACGTGAAGATCTGTACGGCGGCACACCGGAACAGCGAACGTGCCCGCCGCAACGGCTCCGTGCCCGAGCATTTGCAACAGCAGCAGCAGCAACCGCTCCAGCCACAGCAACAGTCGCTCCAGCAACAGCCACTTCAGCCACAGCAACCGCTGTACAACAACAATAACAACAACAACAACAACAACAGCAGCAGCAGTAACAATAACAACAACAACAACGAGTATAACATAGTTCCTACGATACAAGAGGAGGAGGATGAGTCCTTGGAGGCAGCTTCCCTACAGGCGGTGGTCACCTACGAACCAGAGGCAACGTCCAAACCGTCTCCGTTCCAACACTCGTCCGCTAGGGCCAGTCTCAAGAGCACGTCCAGTTCCATTGTAAACCATTTGAGGTAAGCACACGTGCCCACGCATTTAAAACCATTAGTCGGATACTTAACCTCGAGCCAGCGAATATTACCATAAGCCGTACTTAAGGTTAGGTCGTTCATCAGGTGTTACACATATTATGCCGCGGAATAAATTACGGCCCCCGTATTTCCGCCCAACGACCATCGCCGTTTATATACTGGTTAGGTTACCTAAACGATTCCTAAACTATACGCGGCACCCATAATCGTTTAAGCCATCTGCATAGTATATTTCGATCGAAAGAGTAATTTATGATTAAATATGATTTACACTTGTCGGCATACTGTTCAGCAGAAAATTAATTACTTATAATTATAATTACTATGTATGCAACTATCATAATGATTTTCGTAATTTCGGATTTTGTTAGAATACATAATACAATATTATATACATTGGTATATACAATAAATAATCGTAATATTCGATTTATAATGTACTCTACTTATCGTGATAAAATTTATTATAAATACAAGACAATGTGTTCGGTTTTGGTAAATGTATACGCGCGTGGCCTTAAATTTTATTAGTCTATATCGAGTTCCATCATTAATGACGAATATTTTTAGAAAAAACTATAACACCAATTATTATTTTATCAATAATTATTATATCGTTCGTCTGGTTTTATAATATATAAATTAAATGTCGGATAGAGACACCTCAACATATGAAACGAGAATTAAATATAGGGCTGAACCTGACCCTAGCGCCTGTGGTTTATAATAATATCGTATAGTCGGTTAATCTGTGAATAGTGGTTATATGTAATACAAAACTGCCTCCATTTCCATAATATTATATTGAGAAAATTATTTAAGCCGGACCCATCGTCATAATAGTGTATACAGGGTGACTATATATATATATATATGTTTTCTAAAAATTTAATGTAAATTTTAATACTAAAACGGAAAATATTTTCTAAAACCATCTCATTTTCCTGTGATATCAAGTGTCATACCGATAAATTGATATCGCCTTTAGTATAGTGATCTATTACAATATTATCAATGTTTTCAAAAATATTATTTTTACCACAGTTTTAATGACAGATTATAATATATACGAGTATATATGTATATTTACTATATTAAAATAATTTTAAAAAGTAAAACAGGATAGTATTTGTATATATATAAAAAAAAAGACACGACATATGTGTATTTCTATACTGCATTCTTCCGGTCAAAACTTAAAATTATTATTATAACTAATTGATCCGGATTAGTTGTTTATGCAAAAATGAATTTTGAAATTTTCTTTATATAAAATATAAATATACAATTTTTTTAAAAACATTATTCACTGATTTGTAGTTACTAAGATCGTCCTGTATGTAAAATTGTCCTCGGCAATTTGGGTGTGTATTATACTCACGTATTCGGATCGAACTCTACGAGTATATGTAGACAAGTTTAATCATCTCAAATGTTGATATACAGCTGAATATTACCAGTAATAGTTACTTTATACGTATACTAGCTATGTATTATAATTTATTATATACTACATAGTTTATATATATAAATAAATATACTGAATAGTCTCGATAAATATTCTAATTAGGTATAGCATATACGAACTCATTTTAAATTAAGCGCCTTCCCGCTGGAGGTTGCTGTCCGTATAAATATTACTAAAATTGCGATTTTCCTCAATTTATATAGTAATATACTACATTTGCATTTATAATTAATAAGGACTCGATTTCGATACCCTAGATAGACAATTATTTTTATTTATATTAAGTAGGTATATAATCAATCTGGTCATAGTCCCGACCTTGTTTGGGCTGCCCCATTTAACCATATTACGCCACTTTTCAAATAACTCGATTTCGAATTTTTCATTAAAGTATGTATTAATTACGGTTGGTTTTATAAAAAAACTTGATTTTGAGAATGAAAAATTCTAGGTTAGTGATTATATGCACGATTAAATAAAAGATCTTCGAATATGTATTTATGAATGTATACTCAATATCGAAATCTTGAAAATAAGACTAAAATGTGGCGTTAAAATTGATCTAAATACTTGTTGTACTATACATAATTTAAAGTCTTACGGTATTACCTTGATTTATATTTACTCCGGGTAATTTATTGTAGCCGTAGAAAATGTATAAAGACGTACTGTAATATATATACGTGCGATAAACAATAAGATGTTTAAAGCAGAACAGATTGATAGAAAACTCATTAACCATTGATGAAATCTCGATCGGGGAAAGTCGCACTATATTAATTATATAATTTGTGGTATAAGTTCTTGCTATCTTTTAGAATTTGATATAATTAAAAAAAAAAAAAAATGTAATTATACCAAAAGTATTTGGGATCGATAATCTTGAGTGCCCAAAATAAAATATTGTTGACATATCAAATATGTTTTCCTCTCCGTTAATATATGATATAATCAGACGGTGGACTAGTGCTTTTGGCCCTTTTCAAATATATTCGAACCCTAGGCCATTGAACTGATTCTAGTGAACCGTAAATTTACAAGACGATTATTTATTTTTATCTTTGGTCATTCAAAATTTTTGAAACTTTAATTAATTTCGATATCAGTATTTCAAATTCGAGTATATTGTTATTAAAACATTGTAAAAATGTGTTTGATGCATATCCTTTTATTATAAATCTTTTTTAAATAATTTTTAATTTCATATTGTGAAATAGAAACTTTGTAAAACGTTTGTAACAATTTGGAGTCGGAAATGTAGTGGCATAGAAAACTAAAAATTAAAACGCATCATTGTAAATATATACATTACGTGGTTCATTCAGAATTATTTTTAGTCCAATGAACTTTATATGTATAAAACTGCAAATATATAAATATGTTCATCATTCATTCATTATAATGATAAAATAAAAAAGCTGTTTTATTTTTTTGTTAAAATCCATTATATAGATACACGATTCTCGTGTCAGTGGAATCGGGTTAACGAAGTTTTTCAAAATCATTAAACATTTTCAATAAATATATTTACTACAGGTATAACCTATCTGATATTAATTATAATAACAACACCATCAATAAAATAATAAATATAACATGACAAATTTGAAATTTAAAACAATATTTTAATCCAGTTTGTTGAACAAAAAGTATGAATTATTAATTACATATTCGTGTTTGTTGGTAATCGGTATGATTTAAATTTGAAAATAAAACACATAATCTAAATAATTAATAATAATATGGTTTAAATGGTTTTAAGGGAACTAACACTCATATACATTTCAAGGGCTGCGATAAGTATCGTTTCAAATTTTCCTCGAATTACGATCGAAATTTTACGACATTTTTTAGTGCTTGGTGGATGATGGGCGTCGTTTTCCAACGAGTCAAATTAAAATGTTTGCTGCGTATTTTTTTTTTACGACCGAATACGTAAAAATACGAATTACTGATATATTATATTGCATATAAATAGGTTAATTTACACAACCCATTATGTCGAGAGATCTCTGGACTTTGATGAAATTTATTTCGATAAGTTTTTAATTATATTTCTAGAAAGTTTATACGTAAATCGTTGAGCTTTTAACGTATTACCACAAAAATGCTACGAGATCCTATAAATCATAATATTTTGTACGCGGTCAAACTTTTCTCGTTTGTTTCGAATTCTAAAAATTAACGTAATATGATATTAGATATTATTTAGTGACGACAGGCTGCAGTACATTGTCAATAAGTTGGCTGCCCCGAGTATCAAATGTACAGATTTTCACTAAAGTCTAAGTGCTTTTCAACGAATTCACCGGGTCTGCTCGAATAGTTTTAGTTTGAAAATTAAACCTTAATATTAGCCTATTATTGTACATCACTAGCTCTGATAGAGTTAAATTTCAAAATATATATTATAGTCGTGTAGACATTTACTGTGGTAGTCAAGGGTTTCTCGGGGTGAGTTGGACCGGGTAAATATTTTCGAAACTCGGAACTATATAGTATGTGGAAAATTCGACGGAAACGACTGGCCAGTCAACTAGGTTATAGGTTAGGCCAATCAACTTGATGACCGCAGTCCTTATCGCACATACAGAAGTCGAAACCGATCGCGTCACTTGTTGAACTTTCTCTCAGGCGATTTCAGCGAATCACATTCCAGAATGTCACTGTATATAACTATATAATCTCCGTCACACAACGTCTGGCTTAATGCGTGTCATACACCATTACAAATCGAACTTTTTTTTCTCTCGAAATAATAAGAATAATATCTACAAAACGTTACTGACGAACAAAATGAAAACCCAAAAAATCTTTATTGAATTTTAATAGCTAGCTGGTGTATATTATAAACATATATAATATAGTGCGTCATAGGTATAGATTGAAAACGATTAAGAACGAAACAAAAGAAACCATCGTTTGACGGGGAAAATAGTACTCCGGCTTAATTGTACGGTATATTATCGTCTCGTCGCAGTCATATTGAGTTTTTAAAAGTACATATTTGAAGGTTTTCGTTAAAAATACTAATTCAAAGGAAAGACGAAAGAATCGTATAATATGCAAATAGCCAATCTGCGTATAATTATATTCTGATCTTCGCCAATACGAATTGAAAAGTTACGTCGTTTCCTTCTTTTTTTTTTTTTTTCTGTTTTTGCAATAATCTATTTTAAAACTCGACGCTTTTAAACCAAAGAAGAAAAAATAAAAACTCGTGCCCTATATACACATTTGTCAAGGCTAGTCCGTCGTCGTCGTTGTCAGACAACGATATATTAATATTGCATGCATTTTATCGTAAATTGTATTTTTAAGAAACGTACTTTTTTATATATACGTGTGTATTCACATACATGCGCTATAATTATAATACCAGAGAAAAATGGCACGAGAACGAAGGATTTAGTCGAGTTGAAAACCGTCTCTCCCATTTCGGGCCCTAAACTTAAAATGTATGCGTGTAACTTGTGATCGCGTATAGTGGTATACTGAAGTCTTGACTAAAGTTTCTGAACGGTTGGAGATCGGTTTTTGGATCCCACATATTATATATTAGATACTTTTTTTTTTTTTTGAATTTTAAAGTTCGTTTTGACAACCTGTATTTATAACATGCTATTATACAGGATGCGGGCAAATGGTGAAAATAGGGAAACAATAATATGTAATATGGACGGTAGATTTTAAATAGCATTAAATAGTCATCATAAAACTATATTGGTTTAGTATTATATAATTAGACAATTTGAATTTTTTACCTTTTTAAAATTCTTGAACATTTTTTAGAACATGATTTATCGGTTTCTTAAAACATAATAATGTTATACACATCACATACACATTAAGTCCAGTCGGCACAAAAAGTTGATGTTTTTTTTTTAACATTATTCTAACGATCTTCCCCCTACTCCTACAAATATTTTTTAACACCAGCCCTGGATAGGGCATATAATTCATATGGTTTCATAATGCTATAAGTCTCGAGCCCTGTAAATGACTATTCGCCTTATAACAATATTCGTGTTCTATAAACGTGATAACGATAACTAATCGATTGCGTGTTTATCGGTTGTTACAGATACAGGATATCGAACGCCAGCATGTTCCGTTACCGGGAGGAGACGCGGGCGGCCAAGATATCGGCGCTCGTCATCGTCACGGCAGCCGCGTGCTGGACACCGTACGCGGTGCTCAAGCTGTCCGCGTGGCCGCCGCTGTCGGGCGACGAAGGCACCGGCATCCCGTCACCGGGACCGCTGATCGCGTTGCTCTCGCTGTCCGCGCACGCCGTCATCACGCCCATACTGTTCGCGCACCGCAACCGCCGCGTGCACCGCGAACTCTGCCGCATCTTCTGCCGGCGCAAGCGGTGCAGCAGCTTCTACGACAACGTCCGAAACGCCACTGTCGCGTCATCGGTGGCGGCCCCGGCCAAGGCGGCCGGCCACTCGTCGGTGGTCACCGGCAGCCCGCACCACGTGTTCGGCCGGTGGTTCGGCCGGCCCGGCGGCATGCGGTTCGGCAAGACGTTCGCCGCGTCCGCGCGCCCGGCCACGGCGGCGCCCGGTGGTGTCCCGGCCGCCGCGCCCGTCCACGGCGTTGCGGTCGCGCACCTGCCCACCGACACGGAGATGACGCGCAGCTCGTTCTCCAGCAACGGCAGCGCCACCACGCAGACGTCGTCGGTGATCACCGTGGACTGACCGCGGCGGCCCGCCGTCCTCGACACGCTGGACGAGCGGCGGTAACCGTCCGCACCGAAACAAATCCTTCTAGTCATGGGCCCGCCCAACCCCATGCGGTGCTCGGCGACGCGGTACACGGACGCTACCACTCCACAATTCCTTCCACCACCGTCTATCATCCACGTCCAAACCACAAAAACCATTAAACTTCCCCAATCGCCCACTCGCCCACTCGCCCACCCCACATTTCCATCAATCGTCATTTCCGTACAAGACTTATCGCCACAGATCCATCCACAAGTGCGTTCGGACGAGTGACGTGTACGCGTCGCCACTCGCGTGTCGTATATAATATTATATTATTATACTATATTATACAAGCGGTGTTAAAATCGGTTCTCAAAACTTGTTTTCCTATTATTGTGTACTTAAAAATAAAACGATATAAGTTTTTATTTTTAAATAGGTATATATTGTGCGTATATCGTTTTCAGAAAAAAAAAAAAATTAATAAAAAAAAAAAAATTTGAAAATTACGAGTACCTAGGTATATCATATAATATCATATATTATTATTTTTTATGTCATATTATAAGTGTAACTATATATTATTGCTATACTGAACGTAACGTAATATTCGGCTAATCATTTGTGGATCGTGCTTTTATTTATTTATTTTTTTACCAATATTCCATTTCCCCTCATACGATCGTAGTAATATAATACCATTTTTACCAAAAATTTAAAAAAATAAGTCTAAAAAAAAAAAAATTCTCTCAGTTTCCTCCGGAATCGCATTTTTTTTTTTTATCGTTAACTTAGAATAATATACGTATTCGAATATTGTTGTTATTTATGTGTACTCGTATCTGTAATAATTGTATTAATTTTTTTTTTTTTTGACGTTCCCCTAAAAAAATATTGTCGGCTCACCCGATTATTGTTTTTTTTTTTAAATATTAAACTATATATATTGGTATCTATTTATAAATATATATTATAGTGTATGTATGCCAATGATTTGTTTATAAAACCTATGTTTAGTCCATGTAATGCATTGCTAATATATTTAATTTCCTATTTTCTGATTATGCCAATTGTGTTTTGTTTTTTGAAAAATTCTCTTTACCTATCTATATCTAATGTAAACATTAATTCTCACATATATACGTCCTTATATCTCTGCATACGTCCTATAATTATCGTTCACACGTATTCGTATAATAACATCGCATTCTGTATACGATTTACTTGTGAACCAAACGACTTCTATAAGGATGCAATGGATCGCACAAGGACTCCCTGGAATGTAGGTCGGCTGCTATTATAACGTCGTCTCCGGTAAGTATATTATGTACACCACAAACAGCTCGATGCAAGTACGACCGGAATATTTACGTATACGGTATGTTCTATTCTATCAAAACCGTGAATACAACGAAACGAAATTCGAATGAAATATTTTGTTATTAAATGTGGTGAATAAAAGTACAGTATAATATGCCTGGGGTGGATTTAAAGATCATTTATGGGGGAGGGACGAATATGGATATTTATGCAAGAATAAAGGGCTAATCTTGCCGCAAAATATATATTTCATAGTTTATACTCTTCAAGTAATGATAAAAAAAAAACTCCAAGGATGGTATGATCAATATATCACCCCCTCTCTAAAAATCTACCCCCCCCCCTGTAATATGCTATGGCAGTAAAATACTGATTTGGCACTTGAGTGGAGAAAGAGGGACAGATTCCGTTTGAACCAATTTTAGGGATCCGTTTAATAAAAATAATATTATGTTACTTTGTGACAGCCGTTTGGCCCAAGTGCTTTCATTTCAATTTTTTTTTGTTATCAGACTTTTTTTATTTAGATAAAGATAAAGATGATTAAAATAAAATATATCTAGATAAAGATAATAGATAATGTATCTAAAATATATCTACAAGATACAAATCTTTTATCTAGTTAAAAATAGATAATTTTATAATACATTGCACAGATTTTACAATTTATTTATGGACTTAAATTAAATGAAAAATGTATTGAATTATTGAAACAATATAATTTAAAATATACCATTTTAAGTTTTATAATAATATATATTTTTTGCTTTATACATTTCTAAATATAAAATAAAAATATAGGCATTAACTTACAAATATTAAAATGGAATGTTTTATAATAATAGATAACAATTTTCATTATAGCTGTACGTGTACGGTGTACCTACAACATAATAATTAATAATATCAATAATAATAGGTACCTAATATAAATTTTTGAAAAGATGCATTTCGCTTATTGGTTGTTAGTAAGTATTAAGCATTAATAAATCATTGCATTAGAAAAAAAAACAATTCTGAGCGGAAATTCAGTGTACTATACATAACTAATATTAATTAATACTAGTATTAAAATTAATGATGTTATTAATTTATTCGTGATTTAAAAAAATTAAATTATTTGCAACATTGTTTCGATAAATTTATCTAGATAATATAATTATTTATTTTAGATAATACTACAGATAATTCATACACTATTTATTTAAATAGAATAAAAGATTGAGATACATTTATCTAGATAAATTTATCCAGATAAATC
The DNA here is from genome assembly GCA_025469235.1 of Pemphigus obesinymphae. Lineage (NCBI taxonomy): Eukaryota > Metazoa > Arthropoda > Insecta > Hemiptera > Aphididae > Pemphigus > Pemphigus obesinymphae. The sequence continues at coordinate 4,647 of JAIPRL010002965.1, read as the reverse complement.
CTCACCACTGGCACTGCTTAGAACCATTCGACCTCATAACACTATAGTGTTACACTTACATTGTTGTCTTCGTCCGTATTATGCGAAATATAATAAAATAACTATACACAGAACTTCAATTACGGCGTTTTGGTAAATAGGTACTTAATTATTAAATTTAAAAATTAAAAGAGAACACTATTTTCGAGAGCTTCATATACATTTATTTCCGTCAAATATGATTTGATAAAGAATGTATAGCGTTTTTAGTTTCTGATTTTTTAATAAATAGCTGTAAATTGTTACAAGTTAATTGTTAATAAGTTACGCAATTTACAAGTTAGATCATAAAGTTATAATATAATGAGATGAAATATGGCAATAAGAGTAAGTATCATCTTAATGCAGTGGTGTCTCAGCCTCACCTAGTAAAAGTTTACGATATTGTATAATAAATAGAACCCATTTTAATTCAATCATCATTCGAAATTTTTAAAAAATGTTGCCAAGATTTTTTATTGATGACAAATATTAATGATAACCGTGGCGAGAACCTGGTACGGGTCACAGCAGCATTGATTTGCGCCGCTATCAGCCGGAAATCGAGAAAGGCACACGAGGGGTAAAACGTATTCAAAAAAATTTAAAAAAAAACTCAAAAAATATGTTGTTGAGCGTTTTTAAAGGAGGCCAAAAGTAAAAAATTAAATAAACATCATTGTAAAACCACTAGCTACTTCGCTACACTCAAAATCTAAAATATGTAACCGGGGTTATTCCAACAATATTATACGGACTTAAGATACTTTTTATAAAAATTTTAGAGAAAAATTTCATCTATTCCGGAATATATAGTAGCTGGTAATTGGAATAATAATCCCCAAATATTTGAAATAGCTGTAATTTGGTTAATTTTTGGTTTAAAACTATAATTTAAACATCAAAATTAATTTTATAAATGTATCCATGTGAATATTATATTAATATTGGGAATGGCTATTTAAATTTTTAACCCTTTCGGTGCGCGTTTATGCAATAGTTTGCGTTTTTTCAAATTGCAACCAAAAAAGATAACAAATAGAACAATATATTTTCCCGTACCTCGTTGGCTATAAGCATCCATAAATATGAAAATTGATTAAGAAAATGAAAAATAAAGTAGGAGGTGTTTGAGCGAAAATGGCTTTTAGTAATATCAGAAGTCCAAAAACGTAAAAAAAAAAAAGGATAAAACGAAATAACGCAGGTTCGCTTGAATATCTGTAAATGCTTTGACAACAGAGAAATGACTAAACTTGATTTTTTAAGAATTATGAGCCATACCATCTGTCATAAAATATAACCATGATAGTCATGGAGATATATGATGATATAACATAATAATTTCTTGTAAATATTCAAAAAAATGTATTCATGTTCTATGATTGGAATCTAGGAAAAAAGCCACGGAAAAAAGGCCATGGAAAAAAAGCCAAAGAAAAAAAAAACCACAGAAAAAAAGACAAATTGTTTTAAAGTTTGGATTCACAATGTGGTGGACAATTTCGAAAGCGTATCTGATTATCATTTGGATTACCTATTCGTCTATAGGATCCATTTACGTATGTTTTATTAAAATAGTGCACAAGATCAATCGCAATATTTGGCATTATATTCCTTTAATGAGCCATACCGTCTTTAACAAACTCAAATGGTTAAAATGCCTAATTATATCTGTGATTATTGAAAATTATTTATTTATTATACCATTGATTATTATAATGTGTAATATACGAGACCGTGATTAATTATACCCATTATATATTATGAAAAATTAGAAACAAATGTAATAAAAATACCGAATTGCCATATTATTCTGTTATAATATTATAATATTATAATATTAAATCCAAACTTTAAAACAATTTGTCTTTTTTTTCCATGGCTTTTTTTCCTATTACCCTGTGACTGTATGTATAGGTATTATATTAATTATTATGTTTGTGAATTCATTTATTGGTACGTGTTTAATATAGTTATGCAATATGTTTATATATTGGCCACGGGTATTATATTACCTTAAGCCTTGGGGATTATTTCTCCGGGTTTATTACTTCGGGATTCATAGTAGTTACTTTCTGACATTTTAATTTTCATATTTTATTCTAAAAAAATCGTAAAGAAAATATCAAATATCAAAAACGGATCCTTGTAAGGCGTAAGTATATAAACTTTTTCTCTACAATATCAACAGTGAGACAATTTTCGTTTAAAATCTCTCACTAGAAAATAAAAAAAAAAAAAAAAAAAACATTTCTGTATGATTTATACGCGCTTATTGTACCTTGTGTGCGTATAATATCGAAGAGAATATACCTACTATTTATATATTTATACTGTACACCGTATACAATACAAGAGCGTGTAGTTCGATAAAGAAACGCGTTCAACAATAATAATTCTATACCAAACGTGGGTTAAGGGTATCCGTGGTAGTAGGTGGTAACAGTGTTTTACTTATGGTATAACATCGACACGTGGGGGCCACCTGTTCACAAAGGGTCACTTTTCCGTTTCCGATTCATTTCGGTGTATATATCCTTATGTGCCGATTATGCACGTAGGTGTATTATCATCGTAATGTACGTGAGTACATCTCGTTGTTGTAAAATTTTTATATATAATATATTTATATATATATTTTTTTTTTTAGAAAAATATCGTAAAAATATTTCTATAGGAAGGAACTTGAACACGTGCACCGGGATTCGACGATTGAACGGACATGTTCGTCCTCGAAATCTCGATCGAAAAAATATTCCCTCTATACATAGAGTGCTGCGTTTCCTTAACAACTCCTATAGATCCTGTAATTTTTTTTTTTTTGGTAATAATACTTATTTATGTTAATAGAAAAAATATTTTTTTTTTTTAGTTTTTAATTTCATTACACAATTCATATTTTACTGTAATTACTTATATTACTTAGGTCGTTTCATATACTAATATGTTTTTTATCTCATCATAATTTATAACTATTATTACTGTATTCTCTTATATTATCACTATTGTTAAATGTAATCTATTTTATGTATTCCCCACTATTATTATAATTTCTTTTGAATTTCCGTTTGGCGTTAAATAAATAAACTAATATTTTTGTCAAACACACGGAACACGTTTCTCCAAAAAAAAAAAAAATAACGTGAATACTTGTCAGGACCACGAGGACGGTCATCAATATCCTATTATCCTGTAGTGTGGTCAAGGACGGTGGACGGGTATGTCAAATGGGCCAAGTGTTCAGGACCTCACTCTAAATAAACATCTTCAATTCAAATAATAATCCTATTTTGTCCGAAGTCAAATTTGACATTAAAATGTAAATACACACGACCACATTGTATGACGTGTATGAAGAGGACGCAACACACCCGCTTTTTAAGGGGTTTTGTATAGGTAATTTTAAGGATATTTTTAGAAAAATTAAAATCTCGTTATTGAAAAATATTTAAATACGTTTCACAAGTAATTGAAAAATAGTCCTAAACCAGTAACATATTTTTATTGCGAAGTATTAATAAATAATAATTATCAAAAACTCGGTAAAACGTGCTTCGGGAGATATGTACGTTTCTGAGAAACTCAGTGAGTTTAGTATTTGATGACCTCTATAAAAATTCAAACATCGTATAATAATCTAAATTTTTGCACGGGCAATTTTCAAAAAAACTATTAAAAGTCAACTTATAAGATTTTGAAATTCCCAGAATTTTTCATTTTTAAAAATCTTATAACTCTCAACAATATTAACAATACTTTTATTAAAAATCGCTCATTAAAAATTTAGATAACCTTATGATCTTTAATTTTTTATAGAGATTGTTTTATGTCAAAATAATTAAGTTTTCTATTTTAGAAACGTGCATCTCCCGAAGCATGTAAACACGGAAAAACGGCTGTGTGGTGTTTTCTTAAGAGAAAATAAATTACGCGGTTTACGCACAACGGAGGACGCTGTTCGCGAGGTTATTGAAGGATTTTGTATAGGCAATTTTTTAAGAATATTAATAAAAATAAACATTCAATGACTTAAAAATATTTAAATATATTTTTCAATTAATTAAAAAATATAGTCATTTATCATAATACATTTTTATTATTGTGTAACACGATATTTGTTAAAAAAAAAAAAAAAAAAAATGTATAGGCACGCTTTTTTCATTTTTATAAACTCGAAAATATCGTAGAAAAATGAAATAAAAAAAAAATTATAGAGAACAAAATTATCTATCGCCCTTTAGGTAGCCGATTTTTATATTTGCATTTTTACGTATTTTATGAGTGTTAATAAATCAATTCTTTTGATTTTAGATTCTGAGCGTAGCGAGGGAGCTAGTGGTTTTACAATGATGTTTATTTTTTTTATTTATTTTTTTCTCTGTTAACAAATTTACTACCAGAAGGAGTGCTCCGATCTTTACACTCATACCCTGTTTCCGGTAGAAAATTGCATCTATAGTTGGTACTTTTGAGAGGTCATTTTTCGATTTTCATAATAGTTTTTTAATGCGTAAGCAAAAACTACCAAAATATTACGAAAAATACGATTTTGTAAAATCGAGAATTTTAATTTCGTCGTAATTTCGAAAATAATGACTTTATAATCTTGAAATTTTTACCGAATAT
>JAIPRL010002964.1:0-52233 GCA_025469235.1 Pemphigus obesinymphae | reverse complement strand
CTCTAGTAGGAAAAGATAATGAATAATATAGGTTGTATATAGGTAATACATAAGTTCTAACTTAGGTACAAACATTTTAGAATGTCTGGCCAATGACTCTATGTTAACTCTTAACCTAACTTATATATCCCTAAATTTATTAATCTATATTTTCATTACAAAGTGGCGCTCAACTCGTTGGCTTTTTTTCCCCCTAAATTCTTACAATTAAAACTATAAAAAAATATAAATAAATATTTATTATATTTTTACAAGGTATTTCATTACGATCTGTTAAATTAACTACACTTTTAGTTAATATAATACAACATAAGTATACTCGTATATTCATTTATATTTTTATATCATATTTTATTACGATTCGCTTATAATAAGCCAAATAAATCGTTATCCTAACAGGAATAATAAATTTCAATCGTATAAAACGATATATATAGGTAATTCATGTCTAATCTAAACCAGTCTAATAATTCTATTAACGACTGCTCAATTCCTATAACAATTACAGGTTCTATTGACAAATTAGAAAATTCTCAACTAATAATTGAATTAAATAAAAGAAGACTAATTAGCACAGGTACTATTCCCGAATTAAAATCAAGACTCTCACAATACTTGAACGGCGAATCCCTACCATCTGATTTTACTGCTCTTGTAAAACAGCATTTTGGACCAGTATTAAATCAAGAACAATTCTATAAAATGGATAGCAAAAGACCATATATTAAACCAACAATTTTTTCTGGATCAACGTCTGAAAATATTGATTCATTTCTAAAAGTATATGATAGAGCGGCTAAAATTAATGGGTGGACAGCAGATGACAAAGCTCAATATATTGTAGCTTTCCTAGAAGGACCCGCATTAACTTTCTACGAAAACTCACAAGCTAATAACATTGATAATCTTAAATGGGAGGACTTGGAGAAAACTTTTAGAACTGAGTTTGAACCAATTGCCCAAAAAGATCTAATTCGCAGTATGTTAGAAAAACGTAGGCAATTAGATGACGAGCAAACAGTTGCATATATAAACGACACTGAATCTTTATGCAGACGCGTAGACCCTCTTATGTCACAACCTGATATAGTACGGAATATTATGAAAGGATTAAAACCAAATATTGCTAGATATATAGGAATGATGGAAAATTCCACTATTAATGAACTAAAAAATAATATCAGGAAATATGAAAACTTAGAATTTATAATAACGGGTCAAACTTTTCAATCTCCATCAGAAATAAGAGATTCAATTTTTAAAGAACAAATAAATCAATTAGCTACACAATTGAATGAAAAAATTAAACATTTAAGTGATAATAATGAAAAATTAAAACAGGAAATCGAAAATTCAAAAAATAAACCAAGATATAACAATAATAACCATAAAAATTACAATTATAAAGGCAATAATAATAATAATAATATCCCTTCATATATACCGCCTCGTCAATCGAATAATATCCAACCCACAATAGATAACACCAGGCAACAAAGACCTAACTTTACTAAAAGTAATACCTATAGAAATTTTAACTACCAGTCAAATATTAATTACAATAAGCCCCAATGCGAAAATTGTCTTAAATATGGTCACACTAAAGAAGTTTGCCTTGGTAGTAATTATACTCCTGTTACATGTCAATTATGTAACAAAATAGGTCACACAGCCTCTAAATGTTTCAAATATTTTCAACAATCAAAAAACTAATAAATAGGTTAAATGGCCATATTGACAAAAGCTATTCCCCTTCATTGTCAAAAGTCCCAAGTAATATAATTACACACAAAATAAATAATATACCAGAGGCATTAAATATGCAAGGCTATTATAATAACACAGAAATAACGATGACTGTAGATACGGGAGCAAATATATGTTGCATCAGACATTCTCTAATATCAATTAATATTAAATTAAAAAAAGAAAATTTACAATTATCAGGTCCTGATAGTGAGCCATTAACAGTATTTGGATCTGCTATAATTAAAATTACTATTAATAATCATAATTTCAATATTCTAGTGCGTGTAGTTAAGGATTTATCATGTGCAATTATAATTGGAAATGACTTTCTACAAAAACATAATGCAATCATAAACTTCGAAAATAACACTCTTACGTTAGATAATTCCATAATAATTAAAACTTTTAATAATTATAGAAAGGCACGTATAAATAATATAAAAGAAGAAAATAGAGATTTATTTAAAGTAGATCCTACCTATTATATAGCACACTGCATTTCAGCTGATCTAAAAATGAGTAAAGGAATCGCAGCTGATATAAAATCCATATTTGGAAATGCAGCACCTCTCTTATCACATTTAAATCCTCAAATAGGTGATGCAATACCTATAAAATTAAAAAACCGCATGATCTATTTTCTAATTACAAAAAATAGATATTTTCATAAACCAAAAATTAAAGACATTAAAACTTCAATTCATAGATTAAAACTAGCCATGATAAAACATTAAGACCATAAATTAGCTATACCCACTATAGTTGCAGGTACAACGTACAAGACGCTAAAATTACAAACCAAAATGAATCAGCAAAATGGAAAAAGGTAAGGACATATATACCACGGCAATATAACACATATGATTATGGTCCCTGGATTATAGAGATATCGAAATATCTGATTCAGGGAGCACCCCTAAATTTTAATCATCGAAACAAAAAAAAAAAGAAGACAAGTAGATTTAACACTAGAAAGGTTAACTGGCCAGGATATATATGCAATATCCAACGTCTTATAAATTCTAATAATGAGAATAATTATGAAAATATGATTGAAAATTAACTAAGGCAGTTATACAATCAGCCTCAAAGAATATCTCTATATTAAATCCTTGTAATTCTAAAAGAGAATCAACAATTTGGACAAATGATCTAGCTACTATAAGAAAAAATTTAATGAGGATCAGACGTGATGCCAAAAAACATGACGATAATCACTTCTTATCAAATTTGTATAACAGTTCTAAAAATGAGTTTCTTAGTTCACTAAGGGAAGCACGTAGAAAACAATGGCGCTCATTTTCTGATGGTATTAATAAAAACCAGTGGGGCAAAGCATTTAAGTGGATACAGTCTGGTACCCGGCCTAATAGGGTACTTTCCTCAGTTATAATTAAATACTGAAATAATACTACTACCATAGAGCAGTGGTTCCCAATTGGTGGTCCGCGGACCCCCAGAGGTCCGCGTGTTGATGTTAGGGGGTCTGTGGTTATGTAGTACTGAAGTGATATTTTTATTTTATTTTAGTGGAATTATTAAACACGTAATGGTTTGAAATTCCAGGTATTTTGCGCAATCACTATTGAAACTCGATTATCGCGAAAAAGGTCGATAACTGATTATTTTCTTCTTATTACCCGATAAAATATATTGCGGACATTAATTACATCAATGTAATTATTATATACAGCAAATTTTCAACATTAGTCAGTTTAGTCTTTGTCATTGACTGGTCAGCGATTAATGCAGTGTGTCTGTTTTTATATATTATATTTTGAAAGTTAATCATAAACGACCATAATGTATCAGTGGTTAAAATCTGGTTCACTTAAAAGGCCTATAAGTGACACTGAAGAAGATAATACTGTTAATGATATGATTGAAGTTCAAGTAAATAACTCATGCATCTATTTATCAAAAAAAACTTTTCTATTTATTAACTCGTTGTTAGGCGCGTGTGTATGTATTGCGCTAATTGGATTGTATATGTTTCTTTTAGTGTATTAATCAACCTAGTAGCTCAAACTCAAAACGCCGTATTGCAAGACCGAAAAGTACCGTAGTAACTAAAATGAGAATGTATAACACTGCATATTTACAATTAGGATTCACATTTGCTGGGACTGAAGACGGACCAAAACCACAGTGTATTATTTGCTTAGAGATATTGTCCAATGGGAGTATGAAACCTTCCAAACTACGACGTCATTTTGAGAAAAAACCTAATGATTTTACTAGTAAGTCTTTGAATTTTTTTAAAGCCAAGTTAGAAGAATTTAAAAAATCACAAAAAGTGATGAAATCTTCGACAAGTTTAAGTGGTAATAAAAATGCCACTTTAGCTTCATATGAAGTTGCTTGTTGCAAAATCTGGTAAGGTTCATACCATAGCCAAAGAACTGATTCTTCCGGCTGCAATTGTCCTGTGCAAAAGAATGTTAGGTGAATCTGCAACCAAGTTGGTTAGTTCTGTCCCCCTGGCAAACAATACTATTCAAAGAAGGATTACTGATATGTCTGAAAATATTGAAGAAGAATTATTTATAAGGCTATCTATGAGTGACATGTTTGCACTGCAACTAGATGAAAGTACAGACATAGTAAGTAAGTCATCTATGTTGGTTTTGTCCGTTTTACTTTGGAAAAAACAGTTATTTGAAGATTTTTTGTTATCTTGCGAGCTCTTGCATACTTCAGCAAAAAATGTATTTGAAGCTATTGATAATTTTTTTTACAAAGCATGATGTAAGGTGGAAAAAATGCGCTGGAATAACCACTGATGGTGCAGCAGCAATGTTAGGTTACAAAACTGGACTGTTGGGTCGTGTGAAAGAAGTTGCACCTCACGTAAAATGGACTCACTGTTATATTCATAGGGAAGCTTTGGTTGCTAGACGCCTATCGAAACACATAAAAACAACTTTAGAGGAAGTAGTGAAAATTATTAACTTTATTAAATCACGTCCCCTACAATCCAGGGTTTTTGAAGTTCTTTGCAAAGACATGAGAAGTGACCACGTACAGCTTCTTTTGCACACTGAAATTAAATGGCTTTCCCGAGGCAAAATTCTTCAGCGTTTTTTTGAGCTAAGAGACGAAGTTCGAGTATTTCTTCTTGAAACCAGGTTTGTGGACTTGTTAACTGATTTTTCTTGGCTTTGTCGGATAGCTTACTTGGCTGATGGTTTCAAACACTTAAATGTACTGAATTTGAGTTTACAAGGAATTTATATTGATGTTTTCCATGTTGAAGATAAAATCGAAGCAACAATAAAAATGTTTGAAGTTTAGGCAAAACGTATTGAAAAAAACTCTTTCTGTAACTTTCCGACATTACAAGTTTTTTTGAAATCATCAAGTGAATGTCTAACACAGGAGGTAAGGAGTGAAATATCTGAAAACTTGTTAAGCATGGCCAGAACATTTAGAAAATATTTTCATCAATCTGACCCAAACAATGTTTGGATAAGAAATCCATTTTTCTGTGATATTGAAAAAATAGAAAATCTCTCCGAACAGGAGCAAGATGAATTAATTGATTTGGTAAATAATGGAACAATGAAAAATATTTTCAACGATAAAAAAATTATTTATTTTTGGATATCTGTTCAAAATGATCAAAAGCAACTGGCCGCGAAAGCTTTAAGATATTTGATCCCCTTTTGCACAACATATAGATGTGAACAAACTTTTTCTTCCTACTGTTACATGAAAAACAAATATCGTACGAGACTTAATATAGACGCTGATTTAAGAGTTAAAATATCAAGCATGCAGCCAAACTTGGACAAGATTATGAACAAAAAAAGAAAGGTTTCACACGTATCATAAAGTTCGAAAATTAATGCAATAACTAATTTAAATAACTCATAATTAAATAATTGTAAAAGGTAATTTAAACATTTCAATAATGTTGTACTAAGTCAAGTATTAAATCAAATAAATCTCTTTTTATTGTATTTATTGAGAAAATCTGTGTTTATGTTTATATTATTACAAAAAGGTACTTATGTAAAATTAAAATAAATCATATAATTTTTTTTTCATTTTTATAATTAAACAAAATTGAAAAGTAAGTAATCACAAATAAGGGGTCCCACGTCCAATTTAAGTTTTAGCTAGGGGTCCGTGGCTCAATGCTAATTGGGAACCACTGGTATAGAGGTTCTGTAGTAGGGCTTGCATAATAACTGTGCTGTGATAAAATTCTAAATATATATTTTTGTATAAATATCATATAAACAAAATGTTTATATACGATCAAAACAACATTTCAACCAAATGGCATACCGTCGAAATAATATAACCGAAATGGCATCGCCGAATCATCGCATTCCCTTAATACCTACTTGAAGGATTTCATTTTAATATAAATGTAGGGATTAACTTAAAAGCGTTGCTGTTCGTATTATACACCACTTAATTATACATTTAAGGAGCCTGTTCAAAATCCTTGGTCGCTATTATTGGACACAGACTATTATTCGATAAATTGTACGCAGCGATTTTCCAAATTTACTAATAGGTAAAATTATATTTTAAAATATAAAATATACAATAATAAATATTATAATATACGCAAATATTAATAGAAGAATTATGTCAAGCAAATATAATAATATTAATAGTCAAGGCTGGTTATGAACGAGTTAAATGTTAAAATTAATTTGTAATCACGTTTTTGCTTAAAACAAAAGTAAATTTTTGCGGATTTGGATTTAATTTTATTTATTTAATTAAGTTACATAACTTTTTTTAAATTAAGTTTAAACGTAATAAGTTACTATTATTGAAAATTTAACATGTTAACTTCGAGTTAATTTTATACAAAAACATCTAAATTAATAAAAGTTTTGTCCGAAGACCAATGCACATTTTCTGAATGAGGTTTTTACTTTTTAGTATTTACTTACATTTATATTTTAAAAATGTGGGTATATTCTTGTTTATACATTATATAACTAGGATTATAAGGATAATAACACTATAGTCTGTGGCTCAATGTCTATCTCATTGCCTTCGTATTATTTAATAATACGTATATAATATTTATAAATGTGATATTGTTATTTTAGGAATTTTCCAATTATGATAAACCTACGTTAAGGCGGGTATATAAGGGTAAGGGCAAATACAAGGGAAATGGGAAGAAATTCACCCTAAAGTTCACAAAAAAAAAAAAAAAATTGTAGGAAAACGGTGTAAAAAATAGGTTAATGGCCTTTTTCTCTCTCTTTTTTTTTTTTGTTGTTTATTACTTATAAATTTCCCCTCCGGTTCAGGACCTTCATAACCGCCTGTAAACGAGAACATGAGGTAAATAGTATTACATTTTGGTTTTATTGGCTCATGAAACTATGGCCAGTTTAATTTTCGAGTCGAAACTGTCGCTATTTTCGCTATTTTCGTACCTATTGATCTATACTTTATTAAATGGATATATTAAGAATAGAAAATATATTGAAGTAGTGGGTTATGATTTTTTTTATATTAATGTTAGTGTGAGATACATAAATATAGGTATTTTCTAATTCTTCTTTTTGTTGGTAATAACATTTTTAAATTTTCAACTAAGTTTAGTGACTTTTACTTCAAAGTTAACAAAAAACAATATTTGTATATTGTAATTTAATTTCACTTAATTTTTTTAAATAACTTAACTTAAAGAGCTAAAACAGAAAAAATGTTAATTTACCCAGCCTTGAAAATAGTAATGATAATTTAGGTGATTTTAAATAAATAGAAAAAATTTCAATATATCTAATGTGACCTCAAGAACTGATAAAATACGGCTTTTAAGCAAACCATTATTTCGGAATAATTTCGATGGAAAGGATGCTGTACCATTATGTGTGTCGTGCATCAAACCACAGTTCCGTTATTTCAGGCGTGTATCTAACACCGCATCATTATATGGGTTAAATTGATAGTCCTTTTTTTCTATAAATACCTACTATCTATTGAAAATGTGTCTCGTTTTTTTCCCATTAATTTCTTACCTGGTATTTGGACCTATTTGTTACTATAATGTGTTACAATAATTTAATTACATAAAATATTGATTTTACAGGTTTTATGGTTATTTTATACAAAATTATTTTGATAAAAACTAATTCTATTTCAAAATGTCACTTCCCATGCATTATTTAAAAAATATATAATATAAAAAAAATATTTGTGCACGATTAATAGAAAGTATTTCATTGTGATTAATGGACAATATGCCAAATGTAATCTTATGTAAATGCTTTTGAAATATACTAAAACTGTTGGTAAAAAAATATTTTCCGGCAGTTTTAATACAACTTTAAAGAATTGGGCCACAAACGGTTATTTATATATTATATAGGCAGGTTGCGTATATAATTATTTAGGTGGTTTTGCAAAGTAAAAACACATTTGAATAATGATACCTATATTTTTTTTTTTGGACATACTTATAGAAGTTCCCGTATAATGTAGTTTATTAAACCCACAGAATTTTAGTATAAAAGTATTATTCCAATAGAAATCGTACATAATATTAATGAATTTCATCAGGAAAAATAAATACGAGGGAAAAAAATTAATGAGGAGAGAAGAAATGTAATTTAGCCTTCTCCCATCGATGAAAAAATCAGATCGCCCTGCGCCTAGTGTAAACGTATGTAAAAATATTTTATTTGTTTGTAGTGTAAAAAAACGGTTGTAATATTAATATCTAAACACATAATGTTATTGTGCCGGTCCCGTTTTCGTGTCCGTTGGTGGGGCACGCACGACACGGACGACACAAACGGAACACACACACAAAAAAAAAAAAAAAAGAAACAACAACCACGAGGTGTTTAAGAGTAAAGTTTGCTCGAGGGCGTTTATTTCTGTCACGCAATATTCGTGTGGACACAAAAAATAAACGTAATGTTGAATATATATATATATATATATACTAGTTGTATATGAACAATGTGTAGACAAGGAGAAAAAAAAAAATATATGAAAATATTTCGCGAGTTGAGCAAAAAATGAGCGGGGCCGGTCCGTCGTCTGAGTTGGTCCGGTTCGCGACCCGCGTAAATCCACACGGCGGCGGCGGCGCATTACAATATATCATTATTGAATTTCATTAAAATAAATAACAGAAAGTAGGCATAATAATATGATGACGTAATATTACGTAAAACCGTTACGAAACAACCGATACGTTTTTGTTTATTTATTATTATAAAAAATTGACATTATATAATAAAAAAAACCGGCGTGGTATAGATATATTTACCACTCGCCAGTATAATTAATAATAATAATACAATGGTACATTTGTGACATTAAAGTACTCGTATACGAGTAAAACTCATGACATAAACCTGGACCACGACGGTGAAAACTTTTATACCGAGTCAGGACGTCAGCATTTCGATTCCCGGCTCTCGAGTTAGAAATTTGTTACGGATTTTCAATCATTTCCCGCCACTAGGGGACTTTCCAACGTCATATACTACGACCCCACGGGCGTTTTCCCTCAACTGTTGAATTTTATTTTTTTTTTTTTTTTATTCTTGTGTTTTGTACAATAATTTCTGCAATGATTACAAAATCTCTCTTCTCTTGAAATATTGAAATTTCGCTGAAAATATTTATATAATGTTTTATTTCTATGTGGGGTATTATCACATAAGAATACTCAACACCAGAATATTCAAAGGTTAGGTAAATAAGCATATCATTGTTTTCAATCTTATCTTCTGATAATTTGTTACAATGTATTTTTAAATAAGGAATTGAAAAAGGATTCACTAAATAAAATGGTTATTGAAGCTAATAATATCTTAAATAGATCAAAAATCAGTCGTGGAAGAAAAAGTTAGATATTGTGTAAAAGTTCAAAATCCTCAAATACCAAATGTCTATGGGATTCCAAAAATTCGTAGGCTGGAAAATAGTAAAAAACTAATAATGTCAACCATAAAAACAGCAACTGACAATTTAGACAAACATGTAGTAACAACATTTTGTTTTTAAAAAATATGTATAGACTGTCAGTGATACGTAGAGTTAGTTAATTATCAGGAGTTAAGATTGAAAACAATGATAAGCTTATTTCGTTCAATGTGGAAGCATTGTTCCTCGGTATTCCAATAGATATGACACTAAGTTTTTTGAAACATTTGTTAGAAGAAATAAATATAGAAAAATGAACAAAATCAAATAGTTAATAAGTGTTATAAAACTTTGTTTGCGTCAAAATATTTTCAATGATAAATTTTATGAACTAATAATCAAAATCAATCAATGAGGAACCTACTATAGCCATTTTTTAAATTAAATCTTCATGAGTAAATTCGAAACAGATATAAGAAAACAATCTGATATTCAACAAATTTGATTTTTGGTTAAGCTGTGAAGATTTAATACCTCTTTTTAATATACTTGTTTTAAACCATACATATCGTGTCGATCTTTCAAAGTTAGACCGAGTAATTTTTGACCAAAATACATTTTTTTTTACTTAAAAAAAATATATATATATATTATTCGTATAACGCTGACTATTTAATATTAATTAATACCTACATACGTACAAGTCTGTTCGTAAAAAGTTTTTGAAAGAATTATTAAACATTTTTTAAAAATATATATCTATTATGGTTTTACGTCTATTTCTTATAGAAACTATTGACATTCATGATATATAATAGTAATATATTTTTACTCGTTCTTTAAAAAGTCTGTGGAAAATATTATATATTTTCCACATTGGATTTAAGTATAAAATAACATATTTAATGTATATGTATAAATATTTACATAATGGTACTGTTAAACAATATAATTAATACTTAAACTTAAAAATATGCTATGTGGAATTTGTGAATTAAAATAGTACATGATTTGAACTTATCAAGTTAATTTAATTACTGACTAACATGACTAACATTTAGAACTTGTACTCTGTTCGGAGAAAATACATCTGAAATATTCCATAGTTTATGATATGTACGAACAATATCTGAAGTATCTCTCAAAGTTCCCTAACTCGACGGAACTCTTGAACGTTATGGACTGTAAACGATCAAATTTAATATATGATTATGCTATAATATTGTGGACATCTATCGGATGAGATTCTATTGTGTCGCCATAAAAACAATATAATAGTTTAAATTGCATAAACAACAATATATTAATGGTTATAAGTCACTATTATAATATCTATTCAGAAACATACACGAATATTATATGATCCATTTAAATGGAAGGGTGGCTGATATTTCACAAAATTTTTAAACTAAATTAAAGTGGTTTATGCCTTTTTCCTATTCATTTTATGTCAATTCGTGCATTTAATGCACAAAATATACGTTGTTTTGCTCATTTACCATATTATCCCGAATTATGAAGTTTTGGTAGAAAATTATTGCCAATGTTTGAACGGCGGAAGGTTTGGTGACTTTCAAAACAGACCTCCGTAAAATCTAGTTAGTGATCAATGGAATATAGTATCAATAAAATATAATTTTATGACCTGTTTGGATACTGTTTTTATGAATGCCACTCACTCGACTAATTAACTTCATCATAAACGAATACTGACTCCAATAAGTAATATTTTGTGAACATATTGTGAAGGGGTTTTTTTTATGAAAACTTGTTTTTTTTTGCAGAAATTAAAATATAAATGTGCATTTTTCAAGCTACTAATCTAGTTTATATGATAAATATTACTGAACATCTAAAATAATATGTTATAATGAAAAGGTTCTATCTCTATTAATCACTAACAATGATACAACAATATTGTGCAGTAACTCGTGGCATTTTCAATGATCAATCATATGCCGCGGTTTTGTCATAGATAACCAGAAAAATGAATTCAACTAACGATAAACAAATTATATGGAGCAATGAAAAAGTTCTATTTACCAACATTATTTCGTACTAAAGAAATACTCATTTTTCATCAAATTCAATATTTCATAAAACCTAATATTAACATATATGAATAATCGTTATGACAAAGTGCAGACATTATTCTATCGTTGGTGGCATTTGTATAACAACATATTTACTCAAATATATTATAATCCCAAACTTTAGAATTATTCTACCGAAAACATCTCCAAAAACTTTTTCATACTAATCCCACTAGTTACGTTTTTAGTCCATGCAAAGAGAGCCGAACAAAATATCTCAGAAAATGTGTCAAGTACAGTTCGTACAAATAATATTGTAAATATAAATTAAATACAAAGTCACTCGACAGAAACTTGTCGAGTTAAAATATAATTAAATGTTTCATAGTTCTTTAATTTGTATAATTAACATAAATTGTGCTAATCCTTTGGGCGTTCAAACATTTAATCGGTGATCTGGGGTATCCTATCGTCGCCAATTGTAACTACAAAAAAACCTATATTAAGAAAAATATCAAATATCCTCATAATATCCATCATAAAAATAAAGAATTTCAGAATATTTTTAATCTAAATTTTTCAATATTAAATTTCAAAATATCATATTATTACAATATTTTGTGTCATAACCGACATTTCCGCTATTGATATCTATAGGTCAAATTTAAATCTGAGTGTTCAGAACTTGAATATATTATATCATAGATTTTTAGTGATAATAATTATTTTAAATCCCGACACATGGAAATTCTTATATTTTTTAAATATCAGTATTCACCATGTTATTTTGTCAGGAAAATATAGTGTAGTTTTATTACAACTTCGAATCGTAATTTTGTTTAAAAAAAAGTTATGTTTTTTAAGAACATACTTATTGTATATATAAATATCATATTAAAGACCATACTGCATATCCTGCGACAATACTGAAAGTTGAGTTTGAACGTTTTACACGATTATTATGGGTAAAATTTTTTCACGGTGTTTTTGATAAATATATTTGTGTACGCAATATGCTATGATTTTTGCTTAGAAATTTTCCACTTGTTTAAAATTATATGCAAATTGATTGTTTGTGAACATTGAAATATTTCCATTTTTTTCAGACGAAAAAAAGTACAAACACAAATAACGAGAATAAGAACGAAACAATTATTATACTTAAAACATTCATAATTGTCCGTAACTTGTTAATATAAATGTGAACCCTACAGTGCCTATATGACTTCGTGAATTATTCATACATTCATCATCATTAAGGTTCTTATTCGGTATTTAAATGTGTTAAATTATGTTCTAATCATAACGAAATGTATTTATCGAGTTTTCTTTCTTTTACAGTGAAAATGGAATTTTGAAAATCAAATATGCATTAAACAATGCATACAAATTATCAATAAGGGTCATGTAGTAATTTTATAATCACATAATTTGTAATATTTTCCGAAAGTTAAAATATAAATTGTCGATGATATTGTTTGCAGAGTTTGTACTCAATTTTGTGGTTTCAGTATTTATTGTTATTTTTCATTTTGCATTAACAATGTACAAATAGTTTATTATTTGACGAGTTCATAAGATATGGACGTGTTACAGAGTTATTAATTATTGTCCATCATATTAGAAACTGAACTTTCTCATATTTTACTCAAATTAGTTATATTTGCAGGTGTATATATAAATTATATTTTTTTTACAGAATTTAGTTTTATAAATAAATTGGTATCGTTTGCAAGAAAACATATTTTTATTCTTATATATAAAGTTTTAATTTAATGTGAATATTTATTATTATTTTTCAGGTATATCATTATTTTTAAAACAAATAATTTTATAAACGTAATATTATATTTTTGGTAACGAAATCGTTCCATAGCGATTAAAATCACTTTTATGACTTGTTTAAACTTTTTAACGACTGCGTGAAAAATATATTTAATAAAAAAAAATAATGATAATAATCGGCTAACATAAATTTGTATTGTGAAAAAACTTTTATTTTAATTATTTTACGTTTATAATACTATTGTATTTGTATACATAATATATAATTTATAATAAATTATCCAGTGAAATATGAAAAATAAGTAAAAATGGACACATATATAAACTGGAATTTAGGCACTAATTCTTTAGCACAAGCCCTTTGTATTAATATTTTAAATTTGAAAAAAAAATTAATTTAATATTTAATACAATACTATACGAGGAAGAGTCATTTCATTGAAGTTTAAATGATCGATGTTTAGTAAGAACATGTTATTCAAAATATACTCAAGACAATAAAGTTATTTTAAGTTATTTTAAAGTTTAAAGTAATTTTTCTATAATTTAAAGTTGACATACTGCAAGATTTGATAGTGATATGTACACAGTAAAATTTACTTGAAATATTTATATAGGTAGATAAAATATGGACAATTAAATTTTAGATTTTTTTCTTTTATTCCAATTTTTTTGTACCTAAATAAACGATACTTTTTTTTCCTCGCGAGTGCATGTACCATCTTTCTATTTAGTTTAATACAATTATAGCCATCACAGGTATATTTTTCATTAATAATTGAATAAATATTATATATTTTAATTAAATAATTATTTTTATAAATTTCAATTACAATTTTTACATAGAAATCTAGTTTAATAAAAAAATACTTATTATTAAAATATGCAAATAACAGAGGTGTAATACTGTCTTTACTCAATTACTTGAGTTATTTATTTTTTGGGAAATAATAAGGTTATTAATTTATTTAAAAAATACTCTACCTGTAGTGAAAACTTGTATTCGCTTTCTAGAACATAGTCCTTTATTTATTAAGTGTTCATAATGAATAGGTTGATAAAGTAGGCAATTAAAAAATTGATCAAACTTACTATTCTCAGGTATTATAAGAACTCGAATCTTACTTCACTCGGTTCTTTCCCGAGTGTAATGTATTTCATACAATGTCAAAATTACGCATAAATATAAATTAAATTATAATTTTGAAATATTCTACTTAATAATAACGTTCACAATTTTTTATATACCTAACTATTGTCGCCAAGTGAAAATGTTTAAAAAGCCGATTAAATATCGTTATACTTATGATAAAAATTCACCCGAGTGTATCAATTTAATTAAAACTGTAAAAAATGCTACGAAGTACGACATGTGAATCAGTCGGTTTACCTTACCGTTCTTGAGTAGTCAGTTGGAAATCTACGATTATCTGAAAGAAAATCGTAAAAGTCTATTCTAATCTAACAAATCTGGTCTATAATACATAGGAACCCGGCATAATATGTAATTCAAACGAACGAAAAAAAATTATAATACATTTTTAAAAAATAACAGTTGTAATTATAAGAAAATGTATTACAGTTTTTTCTACCTACTTCATAGTATATCGAATAAACACTCATTATATTCACGAACGTCAAGACTGAGGACAAAAATACTAAAAAATCAGAGGAGTGGGATTCGAATTGGGACCCGTATCTAAAGTTCATTTAATTCATCTATACTACATATGACCTAAACCACTAAACTCTTAAATCGAGATGATAAAGTAGTCAAGATGTCTCATATTTAAATAGTTCAGAAAATAGATAACGCTGTATTTCGACACAGTATTGTACATATATTCGTAACGAACGTCTCGGTTGAACATGAATGATTTGAAGTAAAAATGTGGTTCGGTTGAGCGTAAAAACGGCCGACGAATGCGAATTCAATATTCGCCGTATCAAAGAACGTCAAAAAATGTCACATAAGTCGATTTCGGGAGTTCGGTACACGATAAGTCAATGACATGGAAAAAAAACTAATGATAACACTACGAAAACACGTTTTTTCGAAATGAAAAACGAAAAAATCTGAAAACGACCGGAGGATGGATTAAAAACGATAAAAAAAAAGAATACTAGGTAGTCGGGAGCGAAATCGGTCTAGGGAATTAAATGAATAGTCTAAAAGGCGTTTCATGGAAATCATTATTAAATTGTTTTTACCTATTTATTCTCTATAGTAACTATAGCAACTTTATTTGTCATTTTTCCCATTTTTTTAATTTTTTTCGTATTTTTTCTTTGTACTTTAGAAAACTACTGAAAAAAATCAAAAATCTATTCTGAAAAGTAGCATCTAATTTTAGAATTTGTAGAACGTACTTTTTTATATCAAAAAAGTACTTTTCTCCATAATTTCTACTTCACTCCTTCAACCTATGCATTTTTGTTCAGAGAAATAAAAAATATAATAATTTGATAATAAATAGAATAGATTTATTATTTTTATATTTTAATGTTGACTTGTAGAATTATTTATATAAAAATAAAATCCCAATTTCTACAAAATAATTTGTTTTTATTTTACAAATACCTACATATTTCGAAAACAATATTTTCATCTTCAGTGTTAAACAAATACTGTAGTTGGATGTTTGCGTTAGTAATTTACTCAAAATGTATAATTAAAATTCGAATGTAAACTTTATTTTGCAATTATATAAGTTGGCCGCGCCTTATTTTGTACTACATATATGTCATTTTAGATTTTTGGATACTAAACCACAATCAAATAATGAAATTAAATATGCGCGAACAGCTTATTTGATGAAGGAACATCAAAATAAGTAATTTTATCCAAGGCGTAATAATAAATAATTTTAATAGTTCGGTAAAAAGTTCAAATACTAAGAGTAATTTTTATTTATAATACGATATCTGTTAATTGCTAAAAATATTTTATTTCTAATAAGTAAAATAACTGATGAAATGGATGAAAAATATGAGACTTCAAAAAAGACTTCAAAGATTTAATAATGTTCGATACAATCCCAATATTATGTGATTGTAATATCATTAATATTCACACGGTTTCTATATGCAATTTATTTTATGAAAATAATGAAATATGATGGCATTAAAACTGGAAATACAATATTTTAAAATAAATGTAATTACAAATGTATTTTATTAAAATATATTACGTAGGTTTTTAGTAGTTTTTAAATGACTAACGGTTGGAGAATTGTAAATAAGCATTTTAATTTATACTTTGATGATAACAGAATAAAAACCCCTATTCGATGACAAATATCATTAATTAACATAACAATTACCTTTCCTATAATTATTATGTGTAATGTAACCATTTAATTAAATGTCTATGTTAACGTATCTTTATATAATTCGGAGTGACAAATTTAAATACTGTTTTTGTTACATTAATTAAATGTTATTTAATTTGAAATTTGAACATGCGTATTTTGATAGATGATGAGTTTGTACGTTATATTTTAATTGCATTGTTTTACTAATTTGTTGTTATTGCCCATTATAATTTCGATGTAATATTCAACAAAGTGTTATGATATATATTTAATTTCATCTGATAATTATTTTCACAAAACGATATGTTTTCACTGAGTTCGTAGAATGTTATTTTAGAACTATTCATGTGATTTTTTTATGTTTGAAATTTTATAAAAAAAATGTTCCAAGATATTTTTTGTCGAATTACAAAACTACACATAATAGCAAGGAATTGCATATCGAATACCGTTTCGTCCGGATATTAAAATTATATGTAAATATTTTACTGTCGAGACTTCCAAAGTATCATTATTCTTAAAAAGTTCATAAATATATATATATATATATATATATATATAATCTTTGTACTTACCTGTAATAAATATGCTAATGAAATTTGAATAGAATTTTTGTGCGACAAACTTGTGAGCTTTTGATCTTTGAAAAAAAAAACACTGTAAAACTCAGTTTTCAGCTTGTAAACTTCGGTAAATAGTCAATAGTCGCAACGATCTTATATCTAACTACACGACAGAACTCGAATATCCAATCTGCCCTCTAAGTTGTACCGAAAACGTTCGATCCCGTACAAAGTTGTATACTACAGTAAACTGTAATAGCGTAATAATATGAGCCAGAACATTCGTGTTAGTTTTGCAATATTTATTAGCATTCCGTTTTTCATAAAAATAACGAAAATTTTTGACTGATTTGGATGGCTTGAAACAATAATTTTGCTTGTTTGGTTTTCAGGTTTTAGAAAGTCGTCTTTAAAATTTAAACCTTTTCGATTACTGAAGTTTTTATTTAATCATTGTCGAGGATTTTAAGAATAAGACATGTTCAATGATACTATTTTTTACAGGGATGTAAAGTAAATATGTTGGTCTTGGTTTACATACTTCATGCTCAAGAAACATTCAAGTTAATTAAGGGACATTGATGTTATCATAACTTGTTAAGTAAATGATAAGATTTAATTTTCCATATAATATGTGTATACTTACATTTGTGAGGCGTATTTAATGACACAGGGAAATTAAATAAATCTGTGAATATTTAAAATAAATGTTTTACGGGGTAACACACCTGCAATTTTTAAAGGGTTCAGCATAGACAATTTTTAAGAAATATTATGAAAAATAAAAATCGAATAATTTAGAAATATTTAAATACATTTAAAAATTAATCTAAAAATAGTCTTTTATCCATATTACATATTACTTTTTATTGTTGTGTAATCACGAAATTTCCACATAAAATAAACGTGATAAAATTTTGGAACTTTGGAAAGTTGGATTTACAATCTGTAAACAGATTTCAATATGTCGCTATGTCTTCTAAGGATCGATCGAAATTTATCTGTATTATTACAGATTAAAATATAATTTATGTTTAAAAATTTCGAATTTTAATGATATGTACAACGACGAAAAAATTACATAAAAATAAACCCTTCGATTAATCCTTAAGAGAAAAAATGATGAATTTAGTACAGTTTTCAGGAATAAAATCCGAATTTTCAAATTCCCACAGTTTTATCACGCTTTTA
Organism: Pemphigus obesinymphae; assembly: GCA_025469235.1. NCBI lineage: Eukaryota > Metazoa > Arthropoda > Insecta > Hemiptera > Aphididae > Pemphigus > Pemphigus obesinymphae. Next base: position 33,735 of record JAIPRL010002964.1, on the reverse strand, counting down.
GGTGTATTTTGCATTGGTGTTGTATCCCTTTAAAAAAGACTTATGAATCCACACTAAACACGAAATATTAGTTAGTATATGAACGGAGAAGAGTTTAGGAAATTAGAAAATAAATCCAATGTGAGAATTAAAATTTAAAAGACTATAGAGTGGGGAATGGAACCGTAGAGATTTTTTTTTTTTCCAAAACACATATTAATTTTTTTTTTGTCAATTATACAGACAATCCTAATTATCCGACATATCTTTTGAAAATAGATTAAAAATTTTTTATGGAGATTACGTGAAATTATCTTTCCCGCTCTATTAAATTCAGACTGTTCTAAATTGTACATGTTAGTTTTATTGAGTTTTAAAAATGGGAAGGTCGATCTCACATTAACATAACAACGAATTCAAATATGTATTAAACAATATAATCGGATCATTAGGTTAATCTATGCAATTGACAAAATTTAGGTAAACTACGGATTAGAAATAACGAAAAAACGTCTATTCGCGGGCGCGATAAGGCGTCAGTGAAACGTTTTTCACGTACGTGTGTGATTAATGGAATGTGGGTGAGGGTATGCACGTACACTCAAAACGATATACGACGCACGCGCATTGATTACATTTTCTATGTTTATATTCTTGGAAAAAGGTCCACTTCAAACTTCTTTAATAAATCAATTTATAAGATACCTAGGAGTCGACCACGCTAGATAGACCGAGTCAATAAAAATGTGAAATGTCTGGACACGTAATGGGAAAGATTGAGGAAGTGGAAACCCCCGATCAATAAAGAAACTTGTCGGTAGCTAGAAATAACCTTTGTGGCTTGAAGAAAAAATAGTATTTATATTTGATTGTTGACATATTTTACATACACCTACCTAATAATATACAATGGTTTTTTTTTCTATAAATATATAATTTTAAGTTCATATATATTTGATTCTACCTATATAAATAAATAGGTTTCTTATATAATTATTCATTATTTATATTCATTTAATCTTTATATTGTATTAGGTAGTTTTTTTTCTTTGTTGTTTCTTTTTGTTTTTTAGTATCACTATACCTATCTCCTAATTTCAATGCCAATAATCTGTTTAATATTGTAATGTTTCGTTAAAGAGCTTACGCCCGTTCATTATATATACATTTTTTTTTTTTCAGGTATTTCGAATTATTTCTATAATAAATATCGTTTTTCAAGATTAAAAATTGAAAATACGATAAGTAGGGCGTCGATGCACCGTGTTCGTTGAATAAAATACTGGCGATGGAAGTATTCAATTTGAAACGATTGATAATCAACCCTATAAAAGACAAATGTGTCAAATAAAGATTCGTTAGACAAATCATACGCGTTTCTTGTTACACGTCCAGAATCTGAAATTATATTTACTTATATTTCCTGTACAATTATTAAAATGAAATAACTTTTAATTACGATGAATTGGTTATTAATGATTTAACTTAACAGCACTTTTGTTGAAATAATAAATGAAAATATTAGAATAATGATGATAAGTACTGTTGATAAGTATAATTAATAAAGGAAAACAAGACGGAACAAATTAACAATACGTTGTTTTAATATTTTTCATAAAGCATATACGTTTTGATAAGTTTCGTACGTTTATCCGTTTATTCAGATGACGCCTCATTTTAAGGAAAAACTAGTGGAACGTCCAGTTTTTTTTCCCGGTTTTAGATATCTATCTATCTATCTATCTATCGCTCTCTCTCTCTCTCTCCGAACGCGACGAACATTTACTGGAATCGGACGACGAAAAACGTTAAATTACCGTGCTGATTTATGATATTTTTTTATGTTTCAGCGTCGACGAACATCCCCCCCCCCCCCCCCCCCCGGGCCAAGGGTCGTCTCCCGGTACCGCGCCGTCGTGTCGGCGCCCGGCCGTTTCCCGGGCCCCGGCGAACGCCCGGACAAAATTGGTTGGTCGGACTTCCGGCGGGGCAGCAGTCTGCCGTCGGCGCCGTCCGCCGCCGGCACGATGTTCTCCAAACTCAAGTCGGGCACGTCGTCCGTCAGCCAGGGCGCCCAAATACTGGCCACCAACAACATACTGAACCTGTTCGAGGTGGGCAAGCTCGTGTGCTCGGCCGGCCCGGAGCTCATATGGAAAGTGTACGAGGGGTTCCGGAAACCGGACGGAAAGGTGAGAACGGTGCACATAGTAGTACTATATATGTTTTCACTCGCCATCGCGGTGTTGCACACGTCGATAACGAAAAAAACGTGTTTGGATAATCGTGTTGAACACCCGAGTAAATTATATCATCTATAGGGGGAGGTATACACGCGGAACGAACGCCACGGAGACGAAACCAAATCGATTTTCGTCCAGACGAATGATTCGAATAATCATTATTTATTTAATATTTTTTTTTTTTTCAATAAATTATCTGTTTTTTCGGGCGGTAAACGAAAAGTTCGAGGTTTTAATGGGGATGAAAGGAATGCAGAGCGAATGGGCAAAGAGACAAGCCGTACCGGGTGAGGTTCGATTGGTGGACAGGACATGTTCTATACAGAAGAACGGCGGTGTACGAAACATAGGACTAAGTGTGAGTGAACGGAGCGTAGAGAAATTTCGGGTATATTGTACATAAAAAATTGTATAAACTTTATAACACGGTAGCGGTGGTTGCAATTATTGTACGGACCGGATTATTGGGCAGTGGACGGAAAGAAATAGAACAGGGTATGAGTGTTGTAGTAGGTAGTTATTAGTAATGGCTGGGGCGTGTTTAAAGGAGAGTAGCGATACAGGTGGTGAGGGCAGTAAAAGGAATTTATGTCGAAGGCGAGACGAGAAATGGCCGAATAAAAAGTATGTGGGGAGACGTAATAAAAAGTGATATGAGGTTGGTGACTGTAAGTATGAGGCGGATGTCAGACGGCCGACCTCAAATAGTTGAGAAAAATGGCGAAGAAGAATAGTTCAAGGTTTTATACATTTTTTTTTAACATGTGTATATGTTGCAGATAACGTTTAAAATCCAGTCACTTTATAGTAACATGTCTAGATACTTTATTTAATACCGTATGATTTTTGGGCAAACGAATAATAATCGGTTATTTTTTATACATTGACTAATTGTTTTACAAAATATCCCGACATTTATTAAAATTCAAAGATTAGTTCACGTAAAGTATAAATTCTTTATTTTTTATATTCTAATATTGTTTTTGTTTTTATTTTGTATTAGGTACCTACTATAATCGAACGGTATTAATATTTATATAACTGGAATATTGGTTAATTGTTACAATAAGATAAACATGAAAGAACATTAAAGTTGCATACAATTGTGTTATTTAAATAGACATAGGTATATGGCATTAGGAATAAAAAGGTTCTATATAGTCATCATTCAGAAATACACTTTTTTTTTATTAATTATTATACATTAAAAAATACGAGATTTTTTAAACATAAGATTCTAACTTCATTATTCAGTGAGATATTCAGTGTGAGTCAGTGTGAAAAGATTCTATGTTGCGAAAAGTAAAATTAATTTTATTTCATACAAGTATAAACATAACTTTTTAAAAGCTAAATAATATTGAGAAAGAAAATATTCTCTAATAAGTTGTATGACGTGTACTTTTACACAATACAATTGTATTTGATACGATAGTAAATTATTAAGACTACTACGATTGTAATGCTAACTCTTCTGGTGTTTTCGACGTTATTCCTATATAAACGTATGAATCAGTAATAATTAATTTTTTTTTAATTTACATTAATTGTGTATTCTGTATATTTTGTAATACAATTTGTATTTATCATTAACTGTCCAAAATACTTCAATATTTTAATATTTATGTTGGTACCACTAATGATACGAGTTTCCACTAAAAATACTCTAAATTATTACGTTAACTTTAAGAAGGCTCTTATTCAATATTTATCTTATCATTATTTTACTTTTACTTATTTTTTTTAAAATTCAATTCAATTTATTATAATATTATTTATTTGATCGAATAGTTTTTAAAACTCAACTGAAAAAAAGGTTAACAACTTTGATTTTAATATAAGCTAATGATCACACAAAAAAAAAACAAAAAAAATGTTTTACAATTTCAATAACAATACAGAGAAAATTTTCATTCAAAAGTGGAGAAATATGAAATCATGTAGTTTATAGTGCCACTAGGTATAATAATTTTAATTGTCTAATGAATATTATATGGTAATGAATAACATATAAAAATAATAAACCAATTAGTTGTTTCTGACATTTATGACATTTTTAACATATTTTGACAAATATATGGTTAATAATTTCATAAATTCATGCAAACAATTTGTAAAATATTTAATATGTTTTTAATACCATTTTTCATGAAGACTTACAAAAATTTGCAGTTATTCTGATATGGAGCATTTCTAAAATATTGTAATATATACATAACAGACTTTTTAATAAATTTTGAAAATGTAATAATACATACTTAAGCTTGTATTATATTTTTATGTATAAATCTAATAACTAACAATTTTATTAATATTTGTCTACTAAAATATGTACTATTTTGTAAATAAAAAAGTTCACCGCAATTTCAATTCAAATTATTATAAAACAAATATCGTATACTTAATTTTTTTTTTTTTCAATTATTAGAGTAATATGTTTTTAAGATTTAATTAAATGTTTAGTAAATAAATGTTCGTAATGAAGTTTACGTCATTTACCGGTAAATAGTTATTTAAATTGAATATAGGTATGTATATGCTTTTTGACATATCGTCCAAATAATATCTTGACTTTCAAATACTCACTAAAATTTTGTTTTTACATCTTAATAGGTGCATTAAGTAATATTCCTATTTAAACACTTGTAAAAATAATGGAACATAAATTTATCTAACCTAGAAAAGACATTTTTGTCTACATAATTTCCAACATTACTAATACTTAATAATCCTCTATACTAAGAGTTTTGAAAATATATTAACCATAATTATTACTTTCATCAAACATATACAGATTAAGCTAGAACTACCTATATTATATTGATTACCGGTAGAGTTTAAGTCGTTTTAGTTTGAAAGATTTCGGATACCTAATGAAAAAGTTAGAAGTATATTAAATATTATACATTATTATATTTTTATAATTTATTTTTATAAGTTACTCTGTACGTATGATTAGATGCATCAAAAACAAATTAGGGCATTTAATAAATCGATATTAAACTAATAAATGTTATTATTCAAACCAATTTAATATAATATTGATTATGGAACTAAATGTTCCCCAATAAAGTTATGTATTAATTTTGCATATACAAGACGCCGTTTTAGTATAAAAATGTAAAAAAGTATTAATACTGTAAACTATAAATATATTCTAAATTCGCTGTATTAGGAGTGATATACATTGTAACCGTACATTATGGGAAGTATCAGGAAAGGGATATTAACTAAAGCTGGCAATAAATATAAATATATAAGTGAAAAGAAGGGATTAGAACATTTTTAGTTCAAGTTTGATCCTTTCCTCCTTTTTTAAAACATATGTTGTAGCTATTTATTGTTATAAATTGAACATTTAAAAATATTAAATATCGTATTTCAATCGTAAATCAGAGTAAATTTTACTATTCCACTTGTCGTTCGCTTTCCCTTACAACTATTTGGGGTTGTCCACATCAAATAAAATATTTATTGAAATGTTCTAATATGCTGATCAAACATTTCAAACTATAACCCGTGTATTACATCAAACATAATTTGTTCATTATATATATTATATTATACAGTATTATAATATTTTGAATAACTATAAATTCATAGAATAATTTCTATTCAGAATTATATTTTCGGTGAAGTGACAATATTGTGTACAATATGTAATAATATATTTTGTCTAAAAATACTGAAGGCTTAGATTATATTTTTCTATTCGTAATACAAAAAACATTATTTAATAGAAAAATATACTAATATATATATATAATACAATAATATTTGTATATCAATAATTCATGTTATATAGACGAATATTCAAGAGAACTCTTTAATATTATGAACGTGTAAAAATCCATTTAAGGTATGTAATATTTACAAAATTATTGGTACATAGATTATTGATTGCTTTTTAATTAAAAGTTTTATTAAAGTTATTAAGGTATTTATTAAACAATATCGAAAAATCCTTTTTTTAATTTTAACTAAAAATACATTTTTACATAAAAGTATATTATACATATATATATATATATTTTAATATAATGTTAAACATTTTGATTCCCGATATACCTATTATTTGTGTATGAAACAAATTTTTCCTAATCTATTTTAATTTTTTTTATTATAATTAAAAATATAATATAACACGGTGTTAAATTTGTAAAAGTGTCTAAATAATATTAATATTTATTCAATTATAAGTTGTTAAAAGGAAAATATTTGAATGAAGATAAATATTAGGAATGATTTATATATCATGCACATGTATAAATATATTCAAGTATAATTTCTATAATTTGCTGTTTATCATGTATCATGCACCAAGTCGAGAGAAAATTTGTAATTTTCATGTCGTTTAATCATTTAATTAGCAGTTTAAAATATGATCTAAAGCTGGTATAATATATTAAGACTTTACGACGAGAAAATACAATTTTAGCAGTGTGTTTGTTAAAAAAATAATATTTGGAATTATAAAATTTCTTAATCATTTTATAACTTTTAAAATAAATTTTAATATCATAATTTACAAAAGTTAAAGTACCTATACAAATGTAAAAAAAAATTGTATAGAAAAACTTAGTATTTAAATTATTTGCTTTGGAGGTTACGACTGAATTTATTATAGTTAATGTTTTTTTTTACACATAAAGAGACATAGATAAACCTTATGTGATAATATGTAAAATATAAATCAATAATTATTGTAATTTAGTTTCGATGTTTTTATCAATTACTATTAACGTGATTTTACTTGAAATCAATTATACCAAACTGTATTAAATTTAATGTAATTTCTAATAACATACGTAATACTGTCTTAGATTATCATTTCTCGCTATAACAAGATTATACGAACTATACTACACCATTTATTCGGATGATTTTAATGAGACCGTAAGAAATCAGTTTCTAGTTACACTATAATTTTCCTTCAATTCGGGTATCCTATTTAAAGTATCATATTGACCTCTTTTTCTACCATAAAGGATAATACTTCTTCACATAAGGTATACAGAGAGGGAGAAAGTGAGAGTGAGAGAGAGAAAGTAAGTTAGACACGGTGAAATGAAGTAGTATATACATTATACAAGAATAATTACATATATACCTATGATATTTACGTGTTCTAATTACATTTACCAACTATTTGACATAAATATAGAGACTCAAATTTCGTTTAAAATAATTTAAATGATATAAATATACATATATTATAAATCATATAAAATACAATTTAGCGAATACATTTAAAAATTAAATTAAAATGAATTCAATATTAATTTATTTATATAATTACGCATACCGTCTAACTTTCAAAGTTGAATAAAAGATAATAGTTGAATATTTTTTCTCACAATAATGACATTTCTTTCAAAATGTTTTATAATAATCAAAAAGTTATATACAGCGTGCATTGTGACTGATAAAATAAAAAGAACATTGATACATTTGTTCGCTAGTAAACATACATAATAGTTTTGATTTTGCTTTTTGAGCGAACAGCTGAAATTCCATCAAGAACCACAAACTTTACAAAAAGTAATTGTATTGTTGTTTTTAACAAAATAAAATTTTAATCACAATTTTGAGGATTAGTATATACAGTGGTAGCAAAATAATGAAGATGAATCCAATTTAAAGTATCACATTAGCGATTTTAAACTAAGTTTTCATTTAAATGTAGGACATTTTTCTTAATTTATCTTGTACATTTGTGTTAAAAATTAGGTATCGTATTACAAAGTTTCGGAAGTATTTATAATACTATATAGTTTAATACCGTGATGATGACTTATTTTAGGTGTATTTCAGTGTTTGACGTCATTGTGGTACAGATTTCCTTAATGGAAGAATACGATTTAAGTATGGTTAGAATAAGTTAGAATTAAGTATGGTCGTAAAATTATATTATACCTCCCAAAGTATTTATATTGGGTAGTAGTAGAAAATCATGTGGTCAAATGTCAAATGACAGAAAAAAAAAACCAAAATATAAGTGTTAAAGAGGGATTTTTTTTTATAGTTACATATTTATAAAAATATAATACTAAAGATATATATATATATATATTACATATAAATTATAATCCATACAAACGACAAAGTTTTTCAAAATGTTATGGAAAAAATAAGAGATAACGATCATTTCTTAATTATAAAAATGTAATTAATAATATTTTTATAGTTATAATAACTCAGAGTAGAATAACGGTATATCAAGGCACTTATTTTTTTAATTACTGCATAATAAAAGTAATAAATTGAAATATACAAGGTGAATTATATTTTATGAGATAAAAGTGATAAATGTTATCAAATTGTCATATTTTGTTTAAATATTTTATGGAAAAGTAGTATCGCATTTATTCGCACCATTACTTAATTTAGTAAGTTATGTAGTGGTTTTTCGAAGAATAAAATATGTTTGTCATTCATCAATGAAATATATTTATTGATGATAGTTATTTTATTTATTAAAAAATAAAATGTTGAAAATGAAATATATTATATTACTTATAAGGGTTTAAGATATAAAAAATATGAAAATTAATTTCAATTATTATTTTTCATCATTTATAGAGAACGTAAACAGTTATAATGTCCGTTGTCCATGATAAGGAAAGTTTTTTCAAGTATTTTTGAATGTTTTAATTTCAATATAGGTAGTATTCTATATTTAAAATTTGAATAATTATTGACTCGGAATTCTATCACATAAATACAATTTACTATCATAATTTTTGGACCACTCTACTTTTGACTCTATAAGCTTAACTAGATTAACCGTTCTTATTCCTATTATAACTGGTCGAAAACTATGATAATTGCAATATAATGTAACATTAAGATTGTTTTTCTACTCACAAATTATATACAATTTGAAAAGCTGTAGCTAACCGTTCTCTAATTTTGTAAATTTTATTACATTTATACATATATATAAAAGTTGTATTTTACATTTCATTCCTTCTGAATAAAATAACAACTGATAAAATGGAAAAAAATTTATAAAATAATTTTCTTTTTTTTGTAAATATACATAAATGTCATTAAAAATATTCATCATAGTGTGTGACATAAGGAGCACTATTTTTGAAACAACAAGAAATTATTAATTCATTTATTTTTATTAAATATTTATTACCTATCATTAAAATATATTTTATGTTTAGTTTACATAAATTTTGATAAAAATTATAATTTTTTTATTTAAGAGTAATAGTTATATTTACACACTAAATTTAGTGAGAGAATTCATCAATTCATCAACCATACAGGTTAAAAAAAAAATAATAATAATTCGAGTTTAATATAATAAGTATAAAATATGGACTTTTTATATCAATCTCATTTCACCCATTTTCCTACACAAATCTGTAGTATTCTATATTTAATTTAAATTCAGACACAATGATAGTAAATCATTTTCTGATTAAAAAGTATAATACAAGTTAATATAAACAACTTATTTATTTCAAATGTCTTAAAACTACACTGTGGGCATAAATTCCAATCTTAAATAGCATTTCACAAAACTTGTTAAGTATGATTACTGAGAAATAAATATGTTGGTTACAGTGCAACATTAAAAGTAATATTTTGTTTAAAACATTTTTTTAAACAAGTAATAAATTAATAAGAAAGTATATACCTCCAATAGTAAATTATAATACATTCATACTGACAATTTAACAAACATTGAATAAATAAATATATCGTTGTATTGGTTGCACCTTAAATTATAGTGATATTATATTTTCATGTTTAAGAGGTAACAGTGAAAAATAAGCTGTAAAAAATGTTTAGTATTTTAGAAATAGTAGACAATTAAACTATTTTAAACTAAAAATAGCCATTGTTAAAATTGTAGAAGAGATATTAATCTATAAAGCTCTAAATATATAATTTATATATTAATTTAATATAATATTTCTTTCAATTATTAGAAAGAAAAAAAATACCAGAAACTGCTCTTATAACGTTTATAAACTTCTCTGTAATATCAATAATAGTTATTTTATAACTGCAAAATCACCAGAAAATATGAATATTATTAAAAATAGAAAAATAATGTATATACATCCGTTTTATTTTTGGCTACAGCATGCCTATCTAAATATTATAGGTTTAAACTCTCAAAAATTTTTTAAATAACATAAATATATTTTTTTAAAACCGTTTTACATATCCAGTGGTAATTTTAAAATGTTTACTTTTGTTTTTACAAAACATCTTAATGATTGTAAAAGTTTTTAACGATTCTTTTTTTGGGTACGATTGTGCAATTATAACGAAACTAATAAGATTAAATGAAAAAAAAAACAAATTGTTGTAAATCTGCCGCTGCTTATCATTGTATCAACATAAGAAACCCGTGTAATTGTGTAGAATAATACGATTTACCCTAAATGTCAGGAAAAATAATTTTTATTAAAACTTTGAAATTTTATAAAAAGATAAATAACTGAAAATAAGAAATTGAAAAAAAAATGGTTAGTTTTGTTAATTACGGAAAACAATTTTATTTATAATTAACACACTGTATGAACAAAGCGTATAAATAAATAAAGAACTAATTTAAATAAATCAGAGAACCTATATTACTATTTTTACCTATATCATCCACTCAATACAATATTTACTGTTTTTATTAATTTAATTCAAACAAGAATTTGTTTTAATTTCATTCGAATGAAATTATTATAGGAATTTAAATATTTTATGTCGTTTGAAAAAATAATACCCATAACATTTAAATAATTCATAATTTTAATTTGCAATGTATTTTTTAAATGTAGTATTTTATGCATAATTGATCGATTTATTGGATAGTAAATTATATTAAATATTTTAATTATTACTCAAGAGTTCTGTAATACATATACTGAAAAGTACAAAATGCATAATTGGTTGCTGAACTAATAATACATTTTTGATCAGTAAAGTCATTAAAATCTGATATTCAAAATTTTAAGAGTTATTTTTATCCACATTACTATAATTAGGTTTCATCTGCTTTACAAAGTTAATAACTACCAAGCATATTATTCATTACCTATTTATAAAGATTATCTGAAGTAGATACTTAAGAAATATAAACGATGCATAATATTGTAATATTAATAAATACAAATATTATTATTAGCTGAGATTTCAGTATAATGTTAATTACATAATCAAATTAAGGTCGTACTATTATAATTTAAGAATCTTGAGTCAAGATATTAACATTTAGTCCTAAACTTCTCTTATAATCCGGGATGAAACCGAAGTACTAGAAAGTTACTGGACGAGCTTGAATATATTTTTAAGAAGCTAAGTCCCTACTCGGCTGTATACATATATAAATATATAAAATCAATGATATATATTGCTTAAAATATAACTAAACAAATAAAATTCAAATTTAGTGAATTCTTTTCTATGAAATTTTTTTGTCGCAATGCACCCAAAGAATTAAAAATATTTTTTTATATAAAATGCATTAGTTTTTGTTCTTTTTTTATTAAATTTTTTTATTTTTATTCTATCGTGACTAATGGATAAAATTATTACCATTTTGTTGTTTTTTTATTTTAATTGTTGCCAAATCAACTGATAAATTAAATTTTGCTTACATAGGATGTAAACCCTAAAATTTTTGGTTGTCCATTACGGGTATTGTTTGAAATTTATTTCTAGACGTCTTTATAAAAAGTGCTTAATTGGTCTTATGTATGATCGAGAATAAGACACTGTGCATTTTTTGATAGTATAATCGAATTAAAAACGTATTTTAATCAAGTAATAGTACTCTAAAAAGTATAAAAAAGTGCATACATTTGAAAATTGATATTGAATAACTGGAGCATCGTTCACGAAATTAACATCAGAGTTAATGCTATAATTTATACGTATAATATGTGACACGATATGCATTATGTATTGTAAATTTTCCAACAATGGGCACAATGAAATTTAAACCATATACTACTACAGTTCCGATTGGTTTTAGCTAGAAGTTTGGTATTTTAGTGACAGATTTTTGAATCCTAAATGGATCTTAAAATCTCGAATTATAAAAGAGAAACGTGTACGATAGACTGTTTCAAAAAATTCTAAGTTAATACTAATGACTATATAAGCATATTACGATCACGAAACCTACTCTACAAAATAGACTCTGATATTTTATCAAATACAGGATGTGCACGGGCCGGGAACTTATATTAATAATAAGAGCGCCCAATACTTCGCGCGCACCACCAAACTAATATCTGAACCGACTTGGTCGGCCACACGATATGTATGTGTATACCAGAGCTGTACAATACCTAACCGGGTTTGCCGAGGGAAACCAGGCTCCGTGTATATGAAAGGGTGTGTATGGTGTGCATATATATGTGTGTGTGTGTAAGCTTAAAAATACGGGACCAAAGAGTAACTAAATAAATAACACGTGGTAACTGAAATTGGTGCTGTATTACAGGTACAAATAGATAATAATATGGATAACAATAAATAGCAAATAACAACAGCAATACCGAAAATATAAATAAATAAATAATAAATTGATAACGATAATGGTAATTAACCGCTTTGGTTTGAAAATACGATATTATAAAATAGGTTAAGTACTCACAATATTCCACGGGCAGCTGCTATACCTATCCTATATAAATAAATAAATACACACAAAAATAATATGAGGCAATTTGTGCCGAAATAATAAACAAATAATTTAACAATACAATGGGGGGTAGCTATTAGAGCTGATTTTAACAATAGTTTATAAGTTAAACATAACAATAAATTTATCCCAATAATAACAGTGGCAATTATCACACGTAAAATAATTCTTACTATATTATTATTCTTGCGGCGATTCGGGCACGCAAAAACACTTTGTTCCGCATTGACACTGTCAAACGGATCGACTAAAAACTCGAGAGTAACGACGATGAAACCTTTACAATACAATAATAATTCGCAAAAACAGATAAACATTTATCTATATCTAATGACGAGCGTCTAGAAACAGCGCTTCTTATCTTATATTATTTTTTTATCATTTATCAACTTATCAGTATCGTACAGTACTGTTATCATATATCAATTCGACTTATAGAATCGATTAAAAATTAAATTCAAATATAATATTAATTATAATATTCTTTATTCATAATTTCATTTAATAATTAAATATACATAATTAATTATTATAAAGTTGGAAACAGTTTTCCTTAATTTTGCTTCATAGTACAAGGTAAATAAATTAGGTTTTGATATATCAAATATTTATTTTAATCATTGTAGAATTCAATAATTGGATAGAGAAAGAGGAAGTAGACTCTTCAACGAGATACGTGCAGCATAGAGGTTTAAAATCCAATAAGGATGATACATACATATTATTACAGTTTTATATTATACTATTCAAACTCTTGTTATTAGACCAGAAAAACACAGGTTCGGCAAAATCAATTTCATATTATTAGTCATAATTTATTTATATTAATTTAATAACATTTATTAATATTTATTTATGTATTTTTCCCCAGTTTTTACCGTTTTTAGTAGGTACCTGATAGCTTTTTAACATTATTGTTAACATTGTCTTTTATTTGTGTACTTACAATAGGTACTTTTATTTATTAACAAATAAAAATAAATAATACTTTATTGAATTAACACATACAAACTTAAGTGACATAATATAAATTAAAATATAATTTTATTTAGTTTAAGTTAAGTTAATTAATAAGTATTAAGTGATATGGTAGAGACACAGAATATTCTGTCGTGGAGATAGCATGTTGTGATACTTGATAAGAAAATAATATAAGATAAGAGGTGCTATCTCTAGACGCTCGTTATCTAATGTGTGTGTGTGTGTGTGCCAGCCGGTCGTGCTATTTTATTATGGAGGCTTATTATTATCGAAGCCATATACCACCCGCGATATGTAAATTTAGGCCGTAACAGGATGTCACATGCGAATTGATAGTAAATAACTTCAAAATGAATTATGATTTTTAAAAAATGTCTTTGTTTTTCTTTATTAGGTAGATAGTACATAGTTGTTTCTTTTTTTTTTAATAATCGGTTTAAAAAATGTCATCCAGATAGAGATGGTGGATATTTGCCCATCGACCTTTCAATCCATAGACAGAATAATGTGTTATCATTAGTTTAAATTTGAAATCAAAGATTACATTTGATAAACAATTTTGAAGAAATTTCGGTAAGCATAATATTAATAATAATAATTATAAAATAAATAGCTAATGAACTTTATTTATTATTCTATTATTCCCCCAATATTTATAAAATATCTCCGTTAAAAATAGTTGCTTTTCTTTACAATTAAGAAAACTACTATGAAATTTGAAGAAAAAAAACATTTCAATAGTACGAACTAGAACTAATTTGCTATAAAAAAGCTTATTACTCCAAAACTCTTTCTTGTTTTATTATAAAGTACTAGACAACTTCTTCTACCAGAAATAATTCACATAGAAATAAAAAAACAACATTATCTTTAAATTAATATATTCCAAATAATAATACATTCAAAAGCCAAAGTTGAAAATTATATTAATGTAAACTACTATAACGAATTTAGTTTAAAAAAAAAAATTAATGTTTTAATATTTTAATTACATTCAAATACAAATTTTTAGGAATTCTTCTGATTTTTCTCAACCAAATGTTTTTATGTCTATTAGAATTTAATTAATTCTAAATACAGTAAATTAAGTGAAATGAGAATGAATATTCTTATGTATAGTATAATATGTTCGAAATTTTCAAAATATAGATTAGTGTCATTGCGTAATGATTTTCAGATTTCCATTATATTATAATTGTGAAATTGTTTGTCAAAAAGTGTATTATTTGATTACAGATTGAGTGTTCGATAATGCTTATTCTAACGATATAATTCGATATCGATAATTTAATTTTATCACAAAAATTCTAACGAATAGTGACATAATTACATTATTATATTGCAGATAACTAGATTTTTAACATATCAGCTTTGCATTTTTATACAGTCTTGATTTCTTCAATGGCCATTATATGTTACAATTACAAATTATAATGATAACATTTAGTGATAATTAATTGTCACCATAAGATAAATAGTATATATTATTAGGAATTATGTGGAAAAAGAAAATATTTAATTATCAATCAGATAGAGAAATGTGTATTATATTTCAGTAAATTTCTAAAATTATTCATCAATATAGCTGTATAGAATATACGTTTATCATGGACAATGGACATAATATACAAAGGTTTATATAACTTTGTTTTACTAATGTTATTCTAATGATAAAATATTGATACCAAATTTATTATTTATTGCCTTACCCGATTACACGTTATAAATTATTAGTTAGAATTTCTAATCACTATATTCTTTGTAATAAATCATTTACAATATGAACAGTAAAAAAATGGTTATTATAAAAAAGTTATTGTAATAAAGTTATTATTTCATACTCCTATATAAAAGTATTAATTTATCGGACAGAACTTATAATATTTTTAGTAAATAACTTATTAACATTATCATTGTTACATCATTTGCGGTACTATTTGGTTTCATCTAAAACCGTAGGTATATTCAAGGCTAGCGTCATTTATAAATAATACCGAAATTTGAGTATTGGGCTAACATCTACTAAAAGTTATGTGAAACAACAATTTACCATGATTGATACAAATATACGTTCTAATGATACGGCATATACTCAATCATACCAAATATTTTCCAAGAACACCCGTTATGACATGAGAGTCCAGCTTAATGTAAAATGAACTTTGTTATATATTTTTATAATATTTAGAACATTTTACATTTGTAAACTTATTATACAATGCATATTATACATTCTATGTTATTTATACAAAAATGTGCCGTTATTTTTTGATAAGATTTATTTTAAAAAATCCATTAAAAAAAATTAAATTTAGAACCATTTTATACGAAGTCCGCTATTTATTGTTTTTGTCATAATAATATAATCACATTATTTTACACCGGTTTGATTAATAATAAATAACGTGTTTGTAACATTTAAAAACTTTGTATCTTCATTACAGATAACTTTAAAGTTCCATTTTTTTTTTTTTTTTATAATTATTAAAACACAAATACAATTAAAAATATATTGAAATACACTACTTCTAATCTTTAAGATATCGATGTTATAAGTTAGTTTCAGATATATATGAACCGAAAAACACCTAGTGAATTCACATTAACTATATGTATTAAAAAACTAAACAAATACTTATATTCTTGTCCCAGTAAAATATTTTATGTCTGGAACAAAATACAATAACATTTGAGCTGTGTATGTTATGTTTTATAATAAAAATCTTTTGTCTACCTGTAGAATGCAGAGCAATACTTGTGTATGAAAGAATAAAAATAAAAAATAACATATAATATAGGTACTTTATCTTGCACACATAATACATTAAACTTGAAATATAGTATATTTTTTATCTTCGTTTAAGGACGGTAAAAATGCGATTGCTTTATTTGTCGACGATGTAAATAATATGACGCCACTATTCCGTACTGAAGGTTACGTCCAATAATGATGCTTTTCTATAAAATATTTGAAGACTCACACATATATATATATATATATATATTGTATATATTTACATGAATATGGTGGCCTATATACCTATTTTTAACCTGATCACTATGTTTCAAGTCCTTGGAGTCAGATAATTGATTTTGTGTCACTTTCGGGATGTTTTTTTTATCGAGTCCATAAACCTTGTACGACATATAATAAAATTCACAAGGAAAAAAATGTTTGTGAAATAAACAATTGCTTTCCTGTCACGAGGTTCAGTATAAACTGTCGTTTTGTATTCATAACAGCTGTTTGCAATTTTAAAGTTTTTCCATAAAGTAAATTTTTCTACGGTACCTACAATTAATCCATGTCTATATTCAATGATGATGGATATATAATTTTTAACGAGTTTTGCAACTAATTAATTAGTCATATTTGTTATTCCTCAGTGCTCACGCAACAATAAAATAGACTAGATTGGTTGTTTTATATACGGAATACGGTAATTTATTATTATCCTCTTTCGGAATCTGGTCAACATATTTTATATTTTATTATTATAATTTTATTCGTTATTTATATTGATTTTCATTAACTATATATTTTTGAGTTATACCTTAAATTACTATAAATCCAAAACCATAAATATAATACTCTTTTTGACATCGTGTATATATTTTAACATTTATGTTGTCATTTTCAGAGCAAAATAAAAACTAATTATCAAACATTATACACATTCGTCTGTAAACAGTTTAAACCACTGAACTGTGTTTGACATAATGACATAATAATGAAATCATGAACTGAAATAGGTGTAAACATTTTGAGAGTTTTATGTGTAAATCGATCAACTTCGTATATTGATATTTGTAAGTGGAAACTACAGTAACGAATTGTATGAAAATCTGAAAAAACACTCATCGAGTATGTTAGATTTCCCGGTTTCCATCTCCATACAATGTACGACTAACAAATTATTAGGACAGTTGATTGTCAGATAAATAAAATCCCAATAATAACTATGAAAACGAATTACAATGATAAGTGTACAAATATAAACAACGGGGTTATTAAGCATACATAAGTATATAGATATCTAAAATCATAAATTAAACACTTTAATATTATTTGAGTTTATGGGAACATGGTGTTAGACATAACAATAAAATACACAATTTCATAAATGTCTAAAATCGATTCATTCTTGTGCTAATCGTCGGAATAAAATGGATTGTAGTTGATTGCTAACTTACATTACACTGATATCACATTAGAAAATCAATTCCTAAAATAACCTTTTAATATACTATTGTCTTTCTATTTTTAGTTCATAATCTGCACATTATGAATTATAAAAATACAAATCATTAAAAATCAACATATCGTGAACAAAGACAAACAATAAAAAATATATAACTATAATTTATATTGAACATATGTTTTTTTCTATTAATAAAAATAAGTTTCACGATGACAAAAACAATAAATTGACCAGACACATAACCGTAAACAATGTAGGGATAACGAGAACAATATTCTATATCGTCTCAAGGTTCAATTTATTACCACAAAAATTGAATTCCCTTCTAAATAACTCTATGTGAGGAGGTCTAGTGGAAGATAAGTGATTGTACAATTTGTCGGTGACCACGCGCACCCTTGTTAAACCACGACAATTTTATGTATAGTGACAAATCAGACAGGTCATTGAATTCTCGATTTTATACCAAAAATATATATAATATTCATATAGATTATACACATAATATAAATATAGAAATTGTTGTATAGAAAAAATTAATATTAGAATATCAGAAATTACTTACAAAAATATCTAAACTTAAAATGACTAAAATTTAGGTTACTGCGATTGCTGTTTTATGTTCATGAAACTAATAATTGAATAATTTATACATGGAGAGGAATAATATCTAAACTTATCATAGAAAAAAAAACGTATAACATTGGAAAATTAAAAGTTTAATTGAAATGCGTAAGAGTTTAAATTGAAAAATTTTAATTTAATATGGAATTCCAAAGTTAATCTTTTATTCGAGAATACTATAGGTAATAATACAAATTGCCAACTGGAAGCCTTTTTTTTATTTAACAATAATATCTGTAATCACAAGTTAATATAATTTGAAAAACGTAGCAAGATATATTTTTGCAATCAGCTATTTAATGTTTATCAGCCATTTTCTCGTGGAGTAAACACGATAATAATATACATCCATGAGGCTATTAACTTTTAGTTGGTGGCTTTGTAATGTGTTTACCTATGTAGGACTATGTTATAAATCATATTTCAAAAATTATCTTCGCAAAATAAGTTTCAATATTTAAAAAGAATCAAAAGGTCTTTTGTATTCTTTTGTATCCTAATTTATTGTAACTCTATTTAAATGATATGTCCATGATGACAAGAAATATGCTATAATTGTATCTTACCGAGTTTTTAACGAAATTTAATTCTATTCTCTTTTTATGTATTTGTAAAATACGTAAACGCGAGACTTTTAAGATACCCGGGCAAGAAATTTCAACACAAAAAGCCTAATAGCAGTAGGTCCACATTATTTTGGCTGTTTTTAATTGGCCTATAACAAATTATAGCTTAGGGTAGTAAGTTCACTGTAAACGAGTGTACTTACAACTATAATTTTAAGTGTACCATAAACACGTCTAAATTAAGATGTAACCAATTATGGTAGTTATACCATTAAAATGTCGTCGTGTTCATTAAAGTCAATCAAAAAAACGAAAGCCGAATCAGTTAAATGTATTAAAAATGTGTTTTATATATACAATAATTATTTGATTATATAAATTAATTATTTATCCGCTATATCATAATTAATTAAATCCACGTCAAGGAGCTATTATTTTAACAAAGACCCTCATTATTTGGAAACGTATTCAAATTTTGAAAAATTTTGTTTTTAGATAATTATTCTAACACATATAACTATACTCATAAATATTTTAGTAAACTAATAATTTCATTTTTAAAATAGTGATCTATAAATTCTTTATATATTCCGATATTTTTTAATTTAATTTGAATGTCTGTCATTTTCATTTTGTAAAATTCATTTAAGCTATATAAGCACTTAAAGCTAGGTATGAAAATATTGTACGTATTTTTTTTGGTATCAGTAGATATTTGTATGTATTTTAAAATGAAATAATATACATATATAATATGTAATAAAATACTGAACAATAAATGTAATGAAACACAAGGTATTTTGTGTTGTATATAAATTGACACATAGACAATTTATGGATACATTTGTAGTTTACTATATGCAGTATTCATTATTATTAGATTTAGTATCTAAAATTAAATTGTCGAGTCCAAGAAGATTACCAGTCCGAAAATGACAATTCGAGATAATCAAGTTTTGAGTTTCAAAATTTTGTGTGCTATTACCTTTTTGACCGTTAGAATAAAAAAGAGAAGTGAGGCATATTACAATATTATACATATTTATATTATATTATATATATATATATTTATAATATTATATTATACAAAAACTAATAATAGATTACTCCACAATCATAACAAAAAACTATAGCGATAAACCGTATTATTACTGGACAAGTACTGTTTTTTCCAATCATTAAAATTTAAAATATACTTGCAATATTAGTGATGGAAGGCTGTATTTGTATTGTTCTTGCACTAAATATTTGAAATTCACATTAATTGAACCTATTCGTAAAAATAAAATGAAAATGTCGGATTTTGAACTAGTATCTACTGTTCTTGCACTCACGGATTCAATTATAGATTTCAGTTTTTAAAAAGTTACACTTTCATATACACATCTAACTTTATATACTTACATAACCTTATGGATATTACTAGTTATATAAAAATGAGCTCCTGAAATATTCTATTATACACATTTAATTCATTTTTTTTTTTTTTTAATTCAATGACCTTTTTTTATTTTTCACTTCAACAATATAATATGCAGAAATGGAGAATTAGATAATAAATTTGATTAACATACTAGATAATTTCGTATTATACACAATTTTAGGGTCTGATAACAACTATTAATGCTAAAATACAGTTTTAAGTATCTGAAATGTAATTTGTTCCGATTTATATCATA
Organism: Pemphigus obesinymphae; assembly: GCA_025469235.1. NCBI lineage: Eukaryota > Metazoa > Arthropoda > Insecta > Hemiptera > Aphididae > Pemphigus > Pemphigus obesinymphae. Next base: position 12,789 of record JAIPRL010002964.1, on the reverse strand, counting down.
CATCAGTGTACACTAGAGGTATATAAACAAATAATATATACACATATTCGGAACGACCGTCTCGGTCGGACGTGAACGATCGGTAGACAAAGAAACATTCTGTCGGCCATTAAAACATCTGGGAAATACAAATCTAACGTCCGCGGCGAAAACGAGGCAAAAGGTCGCTAAGTCGATTTCGGAAGTTTTGGACGATCACACGACGACGCGAAAAAACATCAATTGATAACAGAAAGTCGGCGTACTGGAAAACATTTTTTCCTTCCCGGCTTCGAAAGCTCGGAGACAAAGCGAAGTGCATTTTGTAAAATTGTCAAAACGATAGGAGAATAGTTTTAAAACGGTGAAGGTAAAAGAATATCCGGCAAACGGTCGCGAAAACGGGCAAGGGCATTAAATAATAAAAAAATATTGTTTTTTTCATTGAAAAAACTGTTTTCAAAGTTAGCATTTTATATATAAGATTAAATATATATATATAATTACTTTTATAATATTTATTTATATTTATTATCAATATAACCAATGAATAAACAAACATAAATTTAAGTCAATATTTATTCTATGTTTGAATCTATAAATTATTTTAGTTGTTCGTAAAAAAAATTATGTTTTTTTATATAAAATGTAGATGACTAAAATGTATTTAAGAACTTAAGTGTATAATATTAATTTTGATTTTGAATATTTAAATAGATTCCATTAAAAAGAAATATAAATTAATACAGACGAATAGTGCAATATTATATTTATTATATTATAAAAAACTTGATTAAATAGTTTTTTTTTAAATGAACAACAAACAGAGTTTAAATTGATTTTAAATATGAGAACATATTGCGTGTATTTATTGTTAACACATATTTTAACATAATAAATATTAATACTATGTTTTCAAAACAAATTTAACTATATATATGTACTAAAGTCCGTTGTGTGATTGTTTGAAAATACAAGGAAATTCAATTTAGAGGAATGTCCTATATAATATAATTACGAAAGTTAGTTTGTTTGTTTGTACGGAGAAGAAATCTGAATGGTTCAGCCGATTAGCACCCTAGTTTTCCATACAGAATTTTTCATTCTCCAGAGCAAGTTTAAGTGACATTTTGAAAACAAAATTCTGTCCCCGTAAAAGGAAGTAATCAGTACAAAAAACGTCATCACGCATAAAAATCAGTAATTTTTTTTATTGATTTTTCTAGTTCGTAATTATTATAATAATATTGTTAATAATTATCAAAACGTAAATAAAATAGAGGAAAATGGATATAAAAATAATTATAATATCGAATTGAACCGGATATTCTAGCTACTAGGTAGATAATATAGTGTTATTAATTGATTTTTATTTTTGTATAATATGTACAATGATAAAAATATTATTCATAGTATATTTAATAAAAATATTTTAAAATAATGTTTCAGTGATAGCATAGTTCTAATTTCTTTTAAAAATAATAAAAATATTAAAATAAGTTTAATTATAGCTTAATACACATTTTCCCTTGCCTATAAATATAATTCTATAATTCCATTATTAAATTATATATACAATTTATAAAGACTCGATCAAAATATGTGTTAAAGTATTTAATTAGCTTTAAATTATGTTTTCGATTAATTATCCTTGTTCGATATTTAATTAAAGTATTATATTTATGAGATATTTGATTAAAATATTTGAAAATTTGAAAATACTTTTAGTTCATCGTAAATGTTAAGATTTTTATATATTCGTGGAAAACACTATAATATACTGTTGTTTAATTAATTATTATCGTTTACCACCCTTGATTAACTTATAATCTTATTTTTATATTTTTTTTTTCGAAAAAATCATATTAGTTTTCATAACGTTAAAATAAATCTGTACTATAAATACTTAATTATTTTATTTGTTGGTAACAAATTTTCAAGTTGCTTTTTTTTTTCATTTGTTTTTTGTTTGTCATGTTTTTGTTTCTCAGAATACACTTTTTCATTAATAATAAACTAGGATTTTTATCAATATTATAAATCTATAATATGGTATAATTGGGTTTCTGATGAAATTGTTTTTCTAATATTATAACATAAATTAAAATCCCTCGACGATAACATATAATAGGGAAATAACAGAATTATGTCGTAAAATGTGGTAAACGTCAAAATCAGTTTTTGTTTAGTAAAAATCCTAAAATCCGATAGTCTTGAGGAAAAATTTAAGTCAATATTTACAAATTTTTCGATGAGCCAAATAAAAAATTACAATAAAAGCACCATTTTGTTGTTTTAATAAATGTTTTTTTTTTTTTTTTATGTATTTAAGTAACAAGAATCGCTACTAGTTATATAGTTATACATGTCTTTTTTAACATAAATTTAAATTTTATAAAATGATGTAAAATGTAATATCTTATGGTTAAAATAAATAACGCTCTATTTACATGAAACGCTTAAAAATTAACTGTCAATATTAATATATTTAACTTAATTTAAAATGTATGTAAAAATAACTTGGTTAACAATGTAAGAGTTTCTCAATTTTGGTACCATTTATAAATAAGTATAAAAAAATACATTTTCCGAGATTTTTAGTGTACTTATAAATAATAATTTTTAAAACTTTTGATCTGATCTTTTTTGAAAAAACTAATTTAATCCAGAGCTTAGAACCGGTATTAATTTTAATGAATTTGGTTTTTTTGAATGATTTTGGTTTTTATGTGGGTTTTACTATCTGTTAGATTCGTTTTTTGGCTAATTATGAGATTTTACAACCTAATCATATTTTAAGCTATGTCCATTGAGTCTGATAAACTAAAATATTCATAATTCTATAAATAAAAAGTTTAAAAGTGAAAGGTTTTCTTTCTCAACACAACTAGAAGAGTTTTAGTTATTGTCCGATGGGTTTTCAAGTGATCGTTAAAAACATAATTTTTGGTTTAAATTTTAGGTATCTTTCTAAATCGATTTTATAAAATATGTATTCTACCAATTACTATAAACTGGAAAATCTATAGGTTTCTAACTGGTTTTCAAAACACCAGTTACAAATTGAGATTGGAGTTTATGTTTTGTAATATGAATCTACTATACAAATATTATCGAGTAAACCGAGTTTACAACAATGTGTTATTAATTATCATTTTCTCGCTTAAATATATTCGTCGTTTATATATTATACGGTTGAGAGAAGTTGAAAACATATTGCGTTTTGAGAGCATTAATCTTTAAATGAATTATAATGCAACACATTGTAGTATTCTACCTGAAGGCGGCATACGGTTTTAACTTCATCGAATAGCCTAATTGGACACATGGGTAGCTTAAAAGTAAATGCATTCATCTAAAGCGTGACCTAAACCTAGAAAGCTAGGTTATTAACTATTGCACATGCGGATTTTCCAGATTAGTATTAATGGATGGTTTTGAAATGCCGACTATCTGTTATGATTATAATTTTACTCATTTTTATCTCATTTTCGTACATCTCACTGTAATACCTAGCGTTGGAAATCATTATTTTTCGAATTAAAAACGAAAAGAATTTAGTCTAAAGGTTATAAAGACAATGAAAGTTCGCATATTTTTAAACTAAGGACTTGAATGTAATGATGTAAAATTACGGTAAAAATCTGTTGGTGGAATATTCTCTAAAATTGGGAATTTTTGGTCATTATATTTTTTTGGCCATATGTTATCAATTTTACTAGTTGTACATAATATTAATATAATAATATCATAATATATAACAAAAATTATCATCAAATAGAATTAATTACAATAAATAAAAAATGAGAACATAAACTAAGACCGAGAATAGAATTTTGTTAAATAAATATATATTTAAATATCAAAAATTTTTAATTAAAAAAACGTTAAATTTCCAAATAGGTATTCAAATTAAAAAAAAAAATATTCAATTGGTTTAAATAAAATAAGTTCTATGTTAGTCTATAATCTTATCTACTATATTCTGTATACATTCTGAATGTAATAACTAGGAGAAAAGTTGAATTTAGAAAGGGAGAACGTGTTTCAATGCCGTTAAAACATATGTAGAGCGTTCTCTTAATCATCCATAATCATTTTATGTATAATTTTTGGCGATATACTTTTATACTATATTTGTAGGTTAAATTTATGTAAATATACTATTGGGCTATTAGCATGTACTTTTAATAATAAATAATACTATATGGTTTTTGGTTTTTAAACGTATTTTTTAGTTTAATTGCCAATAATAATACTAATTTTTCCATTTGAATTTGTGCTCTGCGATTTTTTATTATGTTCCTGCGTCGATCCTATTAATTATTCATAAAAAACATTTCTTGTGGCTTTCCACGTTGATTGCTCACCCAAAACGGTATTAATAATATCAATTATCACGATTGTTTTAAAACAAATGTTTGCCTTTTTGAATTAAATAATTGTTATCTTTCTTACGAGAAATGAAACTTATATTATGTTAATAATATTAAGTTATTATTTTAATGAACACGTAAGTGTTCATATACAAAGTTGAATTGTTTCTGAACTTGGGATTTTCATTTTTATCTAATCCTTTTGATTATTTTTTCAGTCTTAATAAATAAAATTGTACTACAAGATTTATGAGTAGGTATACCAGAATCAATTATAGGTTATACCTATTTATATATTTTATTTGGTGTAGTTTATAATATTTACCATTATTATTAAAAAATGCCAATAAGACAACTATATAAGTGTATTTTTCTTCAGATAACGAAACTACATTTTTGAACATCAAGAAGGTTTGTGTAATATTTCATGAAGTTCCATAATTAATATCTTAACATTAGCTAATATGAGTGTATTTTTAAAGTTTTTTCATCTGTATTCTTTGAAACATTGTATTTTTAACATTTTTCATTTAATTATTGTTATTATTTCTTATCTTTTCCCAACAAAAAATATTTGAATTACTAGATTGAAAATTAAAAGTGGTAAAGCTAACCTGATCAACGTCGTATCAATTATTAAATAATTTTAAACATATATCTATATTATGTTTGTTTGCGTACACTCTACACAATATTATTCTGAATAATATTAAATAACATTCGGTTTCGTGTTGCAATAATTTTATAGGAAGAAGAAAACGCTGTATAATGTTATATAACGATGTTTTTCTTATTTTCTGGAACACAGAGTATACTTTGGAATTATACTTCAAAATAATTACATTTTATATGTTTGATTACTGAACTTAAAGTAAACTACAATGGTTTGTCCTCCGATTCATTTAATTATTTTAGTAGAACTACGCAAGTAGGTTCAACAACTAGAGACAATATTACAATAATGAAATTGCTAAAAGTCATGCATTATTGTTCTATATAAAAATCTGCCAGAACGTTATATACGCCGCAGTTTATTTATACTAAAGGAATAAAACAGAAAAATTGCATATGTTGATGGGTTTTTCATATAAAATTTTATTAAAATAAAAATTTTTCATCTCGTTAAAAATATTCTTTCAAGAAAAAAAAAAGAGGTGTAATGAAGTTTTTAGAATCACGACTTACTTTTTATGTAAATAAAAAATAATTCAAGATGATTTTCATCTTGAACTGTCTTAATGTTTACAAATAATTTAATATTTATATTTTTTAAATGTCTATATAAAATTGCTGTAACACTTTTTGTTAAACAATAACTATTTATTAAGAAAAGAAGTTGTGTAGGCCATTTTTTATTTTTAAATTAGTAATAAGTGTTTTAGTTATAATTTTAACGTTGGTGCCAAATTTTTTGATTATAGAAATATAGATTTTTTTTTTGAAGACAATAATAGTATAATATCTAGGATATAGACTTGAATAATCAGAAACACACTTTCGAAAATGATATTATAATCGTATAACTTTTTTGAAGCAATTTATTTTCAATTATTTTTTAATTTCACTATCAGAACACACTAAATATCTCACAAAATTCGACTTTTTATATGTAAAATATACGCTATTAAATACTACTCGTATCAAATATATTTTTCTACACGACATTATATTTTGTTATTAAATTTCGAATACATGACTGAAATAAAAACGTCGTACGTTTTAGCAAGGTACAATCGCATTCTCTGTATACCTCAGAATCGAGGAAAACACGCAAACACCATTTATTTCGTCGAAATTCGGCTTTTTAATTATAAAAAATTTTTTTTCAACAAGACACGGCCATCTAAGGAATGGTGAATGTCAAAATATGATTTGTCGACACAATAATTTACAAGATAAATATAATGGCGTTCTCGTCGGTTCCACTAAACTAAAAATAATGTGACAGTGAAAACGGTAGCCTTATGACAATAGATGACTTTGTCACCACGCAGCTTCCAACTTTAGATATCTAACGCTTTTCTTCGTTTTATTTTCGGGAGAAACATTCAAACGAAATAGTACGCATTTATTATAACTATTTTTATATGGAATATCATTCTATTTTTGTCAGGGCCTGTAAGTTTCTCAAAAGCCTAAACATTAGTTTAAAACTATACTCAACGATATATGTAAGTTATATTTGAGGTATACCATAATTTATTAAAAATAGAAAAATTTGAAGTTATGAAAAACATGAAAAAAATTAATGTGTGAAGTGTACTATATTTATCAAATCTGCGTTTTAACTTATGTGTTTATATAGACTTATATTTAAATGATTGTAGTTTAAACATTTTATATTCACCGTCATATTTGTTTTATAATATTATAATATATTTTTATTTTTTTTATAAAAATGTCAAGCGCCATATTTAAATTTTAAATAAACTAATTATTTATGTTTACATAATTTAAGTGTACAAAATTATCTTACTGCAAAATAATTATTTAAACAAATTATGTTTAATTATGTATGAAATGTTATTTAAATTTTAAATTTCTATTATATAATAATAATTTTAATTATTTTCAAAGAAAATTACATATGTACAAAATAATCATTTGATACAAAAATATAGGTATCATTATTCATTCGTATCTATTCGGGCGAACTTGAATTATAACAAAATTAATAAACTCATGAAGTTCTTATTCCCCTTAATTTATTATAACTTATTTAAATTGTGATAAAATAATTTTGATTTTACTGATAACAATTGTTGGTATAATTAACATTTTTTCAAAATAATTATAGTTATATATGTACACAATGTATTTTGTTATAAAATGTCTGTATCTTTTTGATAACCCTAATTCTGCATCGTTAACAGTGAATATACTAAAAAGCTCTATCTGACAGAAATCTATATATTAAACTGACAAAAAACACAAATAAAATTCATAGGTAAAATGTAGGACCAACATATTTAATTATAGCTCAATGTAATCTTACAACGGTTTTTAGATTTATATAATTTTCGGAGACACTGTTGGTTAGAATTTTCATGATTACATTAAAATATAAGTGTTATCGAATTTTCAAAAACTTGAAAAATTACACAATGTCTGACCATCAGTGTCATTATAATGTAACATGAATCTGAAAATAGTTACTAGAGTATACTGAATGGGCACTGGCCATGTTATAATCTACTTGAGAGTGTCCATTCTGATTTACGTTATTGAGTGATTAAATAATTTGGCTAAATTTAAAGTTTAAACAGATAGATATAAATAATATGAAAATTAAATTAATAACAATATTATACTGACGATATTGAATATATAGCTATAATAAGATTTTCATGTCATTTTAAATCACCTATTTAAAATTCATGGCGTTTATAAGCAGTGGACTTTAACTGATAATGTAAATGACATTACATCATAAAAAATGATTAAATTTATTATCATATGGAATATCATCACTATGGTATAAGAAGTAACCGAGTGCAAATATATGATCAAATTTTACTGAATATAACAAAAAATCTATCAAGTGTAAAATTCAACGTACATTTAGAGTTATTTACTATAATTATATTTTGACTGAGGGTTCTTCCTGCTTTTCGTGAAAAAAATATCACAAAGTGTATCTATTTGGCCCGTTTTTATGCGTTCGTTATGACACACACATTTTTGATCAAGTGCACTTGGACACTTTTGTTGAAATATTTCGCTACCTATAGAAAAACGTCGATCTATTATTCTGTAATACTATTATTAATATACGTAACAAAATGGTTATCTGAAAGCAATAAAAACTTTCGGTTTAAGTTATACAATTTTCCAAATTAATTAAGCTTTCATAATTAAAATAGCGCAACGTTTAAATAAATATCTGTAGATATATGTAAAAGAAGAAGTCCTGACTGACTTATTCATAATCAACGCAAAGCCTAAACTTTGATAGTTAGCTACTTGAAATTTTCATGGTATATTTATATCACAGTTTAGGCATTCAAAAAAAGAAAGGAATTTACAAAATTTTGATTTTAAGAGGTTGAAATGGGCAAAAAACAAAATTATACGGGTAAATTGTATACCTAAATACATAGGTGAAAAATCCAAGGGACTGTTATATTCGAGTTTCCCGGGTAACGATTTCATTATATTTCTATCATGATTTAATTTACATTATTTATTATTTATTATTATTATTATTATTATTATTATTATTATTATTATTAGTTAACTGTAGATTTATTTTGATTACGAGTCCTTAAGTTGGATGCAATATGATCTCTAGTTGCCGTCTTGCGACTCTATATTGTGTACGTTATTGGTGACGTATGTTACCATAGCATCGTCGCTTATCAACCAGTCATCGTCGTCTTCGTATAATTATGACGTGTAATTTTGTAGTGATACAATGTCGTTGTATTTTTATTTAAGCTTTTCTCTCGACTTAGTTTATTTATTAGTATTCATTAGTAGTTTATTAGTATTCATAATAGTTTAACTTTAAACTTTTAATTAAATTACAGTGCTATCGGTAAAAAATAAAAAGTGCCATGCTAGGTGTAGGTACAAATAGAGGAAGAAAAGATCAGATACAACAAGCTGATTTATTTTGATTGCGTAATTACTGTAGTAGTGATTTAGTATCATTAAAAATACTTTAAAATTATGTCGTTTGAAGAAGTTATTATTAACAACTTGTTGACACCTCAAATAGTTTTTCCTATCATCGGAAATGGTGCCTGTCTTTTTCGATCAATTTCTTATCATTTCTTTAATGACCAAGAAAGGTGCCAGGAGATACGAAATGTAATTTTTTTGCATGTGGCTGTTCATTGAAATGACATCGCTCATATGTCTTACAACTGGAATGGTGACAACTTCCTATATTCTACAATTCAAATATTTTAAAAGTTATTTTGGGTGATATACACCAAAAAAGACATTGCTCCTATAGCGAGTTACAATGAAAAAGAGTTGAACAATCATAATTTCTTTTCGGGGCAACGCCAAATTATTCACCTAGTATAAATATTAAAAAACATTTTTTTTTGTACTTGATTACTTCTTGTACGGTAACAACAATATATTGTTAATTTACAAATAGCAAAATAATAAAATGTATATAATATATATAAATATTAAAAAAAAAAAAATGATTATATATTTCATTATTTGTCAGTGTATTATAAATTACACCAATAATTACAACTATTGCCCAACAATTTTTTTTTTTAGATTCCATTTCAAATATATTGTGCGTAATATTTTTTACAACACTATTTACCCATTAATTTATCAAAAAAAATATAATGAATAATTATAACTAGTTTTTTATTTTAAAAAGCAACCATTACACTCATAATTAAAATATGATATCAAGTCTACATTTTCGAATTACAAAATATTTACTCACGGATGGGTAATATTATGGTCCAGAGAAAACTATACGCATGATACTCACTAGTAAAATGTAGCTGAAACAGAGTAGCATTAAAAATATTCGCGTGTTAGGGTTGATTTAATTAACTATAAACTTTGTGGGAGCTTCATTTCTAATCTCAAGAACGTTCAAGATACATTTATACACGATAAATACTAAAAAAGAAACATAGAAATTCTCCAAAAAAAATATAAATATGTAATTTATTATAATCATTGCCTTCATTTATTAACTATGTATATATTTTTTATTCTTCATCATGTAAAAGGACACTAATAAAAAAACAATATAATATATACTTTACATTTTCTTAAATATTATATTGTTGGTATACATAAAAATGCATATAACTATTTATAATTATATGTTTATTTTATGACAAATTTTCTATCGAAACTTAAGTTGTACTATAATTTCTATTTTGCAATATTATATAAAGTATATTCAACGTAATCAACAAGTTAAAAATAATATTCATTTAAAACTGTACTCGTATACAACATTATATTTACAATTTGTTTGTTTTATTATATCGTTACGAAGTAGAATACAAATTAGGTTGTTATATATTTTAAGGTCGTCAATCACAGATGCTAAATTTTCAACCCGATGGAGGAGAACTAAAATATTATTTACGGTCTGTTGAATAACTAAAAATAAATTGACCCATGCATCGTTTATACATATTATTTAAATACAAAATTATCCAACACAATATTAAAATAATTTAAATAAATTTCTAAAAGATACACTAAAAAATGTACATGCAAATTATATTCATTGAATATACAAAAAATTATTTGAATGATAACAATTTGAAGTGTATATAAAGCATCTACAGATGTCAATCGAAATTCATAATATATTATTTTTTTATTTTTTTTTGAATTTATTCGTTTAATAGAAAATCTCTATATTATTTTGATTTTTTCACACTAAAATTTATTGTATTTTGATTGTCTGGACTTATTTTACGGAGTTATTTTCGTTTTTATACCTAAAGACACAAAATTTAGTACCTTTTTAATGTAATTATAAAAAAAACATACTTCGAAAGTTCACGAAAAAAATATCCTCATAAATATATTTTAAAACACTATCTGTGTTCAGTCTACAAAATAAATTATTTAAGTTAGCCGATTAAAATATATGATATTAATTACATTTAAAACAGTTGAATGTCTGTATAATATAGACACCTAAAAATATGTTGATAAAAATTATCATTACAAGTGGACATTCAGGTAATAATAGTTGAATTAATTAATATTCTTATTTTTTTTTTTTATTATTAACTTTCAATCCTTAAAATAAAATATAAAACTGATAGATAAACCAGACGATGAAGATATTTTTCTGTAAATTCTGACCTTTTTCTAAGACTTTATTTCAACAACACGGTTATTTCTTATTTGTGTAATGTTTGGAATTTTGTTTAATTTAATAGTATTTATAAGACCTTTTAATGTTACCCCTTATACGCGTATGATAGTTATTTTAAGTATTTAAATTAAATTTATGGAACAGTATGAAGACTTTATAATCACGATATAAACACTGCACGTAGTTTATCATTATTTAGAAAATAAATTATTTTTATTTAAATCATTATACTGTGATAGTATAATAAATAAAAACATGAAATTCTAGGTGTATTTTCATAATAAATATTGCAATATTGTTTCCTCCTTAATTGTTAATGCTATCGTGGACTAATTTTTTTAAATGTTTATTAAAACTTGGTCAATTTGAGTCTTTACTTTGTGTTTTATAGGCAATGTTTAATTTAAATTATTTTGCAACATTTTAAATATAATAATGAGATAACATATTATAATCTGTGTTTCGTTGAAATTTTTTTTTTTGACAAATACATTTTAGGCCTTATTCCATTGTCTTCTCCTCACTATGAAAAAGTTCGAATATGTTCAGCAGAGCATTTATATGTTTAAAACGATCTCTAATTTTTTATGAGTTTAGACTTTTTTATTTTCTATAGGTGTATTAATATCTGAGAAATTTCAAGATTAATATTAAATCATAAAAAATTTTAATAAAACCGTTCTCTATATAAACGCGTAATTTTAAATAGGGAAATTTTTTTTTTATAATAGTGTTATGTATATAGTTAATAATCTAAAAATCAATCGATAACCCATATTATTTTAAATAGAAGACCCAATATAGTATATACTATATACTTTATATTTTTTTTTTTATAAAATATTGATTTACAATTTAACTTCTAATTTTGCAAACTCCAATTTTCTAAAACGCACTTATAAGTATCATATGTTGTAACGTTAACATTTTGAGATCTGAATGATTTTGTATACATTTTATATTATTATTGATACTGAAGACCCATAAAATCAATATCAAAATATTATATTTTTAGAAGAACATTTATTAACTAATTTAAAATATCAAAATCGAGTAAGAATCTTAATGACCTTTTGATCCCTACAATGACACGTAAGAACGAAATAGAACAATACAATTGTAAAATTGTAAATAAAAACTATATTTTAAAATATTATAATTGAGAATAAAATGTATCTTTGGTTGATTGACTATAGAAAGAACATATACAACATATTGTTGATTTGAGAGTCATTAAATTAATGGTTATCTAGGTGGAATATTGATTAATTTTTCATTTAATTCAATGATGTATATATATATATATATATATATAAATTATAAACCTCAATACAACTGTGACATGATTATTGGAAGTTTAAGCATAGGACAACTGAAAATTATTTATATAGTTCACCTAATTTAAATCCATAACACTTCTTGTACCTATACCTGTTGTGTACGTACACTTTGCACCAACAAATAATCTAATGTCTAAAAAAAAAAAAAAGCCGGTCAGTAGGGGGTGGAAGCACTTCGCTCGTCGGGTGTCAGTATGGGTGGATGCACTTCGCTACTGGGCAGGATACTCTAGGTGGATGTATTGCATTTGAAAGCAATGATAAA